>RXON01003949.1:0-35085 GCA_009667805.1 Leptobrachium leishanense | reverse complement strand
GGGTCATTGTCCATCTGCACTGTGAAGCGCCGTCCAATGAGTTCTGCAGCATTTGGCTGAATGTGAGCAGATAATATTGCCCGAAACACTTCAGAATTTATCCTGCTGCTTTTGTCAGCAGTCACATCATCATAAATACAGAGAACCAGTTCCATTGGCAGCCATACATGCCCACGCCATGACACTACCACCACCATGCTTCACTGATGAGGTGGTATGCTTAGGATCATGAGCATTTACATTCCTTCTCCATACTCTTCTCTTCCCATCACTCTGGCACAAGTTGATCTTGGTCTCATCTGTCCATAGGATCTTGTTCCAGAACTGTGAAGGCTTTGTTAGGTGTTGTTTGGCAAACTCTAATCTGGCCTTCCTGTTTTTGAGGCTCACCAATGGTTTACATCTTGTGGTGAACGCTCTGTATTCACTCTGGTGAAGTCTTCTCTTGATTGTTGACTTTGACACACAAACACCTACCTCCTGGAGAGCGTTCCTGATCTGGCCAACTGTTGTGAAGGGTGTTTTCTTCACCAGGGAAAGAATTCTTCGGTCATCCACCACAGTTGTTTTCTGTGGTCTCCCGGTCTTTTGGTGTTGCTGAGCTCACCGGTGCATTCCTTCTTTTTGAGAATGTTCCAAACAGTTGTTTAGGCCACACCTAATGTTCTTGCTATCTCTCTGATGGGTTGTTTTGTTTCTTCAGCCTAATGATGGCTTGCTTCACTGATAGTGACAGCTCTTTTGATCTCATCTTGAGAGTTGAACAGCAACAGATTCAAATGCAAATAGCACACTTGAAATGAACTCTGGGCCTTTTATCTGCACATTGTAATTTGGGTAATGAGGGAATATCACTCACATGGCCATGGAACAGCTGAGAAGCCAATTGTCCCATTACTTTTGGTCCCTTAACAAGTGGGAGGCACATCTGCAAACTGCTGTAAGTCCTACACCATTCACCGGAGTTGGATGTACATACCCTCAAATTAAAGCTGACGGTCTGCAGTTAAAGCACATTGTGTTTGTTTCATTCCAACTCCATTGTGGTGGTGTATAGAGCCAAAGATGTTAGAATTGTGTCGATGTCCCAATATTTATGGGCCTGACTGTATATAACTTCCACCATTGTTTAACAGAGCTCAGTATTGAATCATTGCAAGGGTTAAGACCTACAGTGTTTTTGAAGGGGTTAAGAAATGTTTGTAAGCATTTAAAGGGTTAAATCTGGATAATCTCTATGTTTAAATGAATTTAGCTACTGTTGTGGTTTCTTTGTGTTTGAATAATATGTTTGGTGTGCTCTCCTCCTGTTTTGTTGTATATCATGTTGTCTTGAGATGCACCCGCACTGAAAGCGTAGTTAAGGTTGAGTGCTGCCCCCCTCGTGTATTTCGTATAATATAGGGTTGACAACCCTTTGGGCAAGCCAAGCACCCCTCCCTGTCACAGGTGCTCCACCCGCAGGTTCTATTTAAACCTTGATCTGCAGGGAGCTTCAGAAAGGATTGGGTCCTCAATAAGTAAGTTTATCCCCTAAAAGCAGTCATTAGGTTAGTATGATAGGACCTGCCAGGGGTGGAATACATTGTCGCTGTTGGCAGGCTTACGCAATCCATGGCCATCTGTTGCAAACTAAACTTCCACCATTGTTTAACAGAGCTCAGTATTGAATCATTGCAAGGGTTAAGACCTACAGTGTTTTTGAAGGGGTTAAGAAATGTTTGTAAGCATTTAAAGGGTTAAATCTGGATAATCTCTATGTTTAAATGAATTTAGCTACTGTTGTGGTTTCTTTGTGTTTGAATATGTTTGGTGTGCTCTCCTCCTGTTTTGTTTTTATATATATATATATATACCCAGGCACAGATCCCCCCCAGTATTAAATATATATCCAGGCATCAGACCCCCTCAGAATTATATATATCCAGACACATGACCCCCCCCCCAGTATTATACACACAAGCACAGGACCCCAGTATTATATACACAGGCACAGGACTCCCAGAATTATATACCCAGGCACAGGACTCCCAGAATTATATACCCAGGCACAGGACTCCCCCAAAAAATTATATACACAGGCACTGGACCCCCAAGAATAATATGCACAGGTACTGGACCCCCAGAATAATATGCGCAGGTACTGGACCCCCAGAATAATATGCGCAGGTACTGGACCCCCAGAATAATATGCACAGGTACTGGACCCCCAGAATAATATGCACAGCACTGGACCCCATGAATAATATACCCAGGCACTCAACCCCCAAAATAATATGCACAGGCACTGGACCCCCAGAATTATATGCACAGGCACTGGACCCCCAGAATTATGTACACAGGCACTGGACCCCCAGAATAATATGCACAGGACCTCAAGAATAATATACCCGGGCACTGGACCCCCAATATACACAGGACCCCCAATATACACCAGCACTGGACCATCAGAATTATATACCCAAGCACTGGACCCCCAAGAATAATATGCACAGGCATTGGACCCCCAGAATTATGTACACAGGCACTGAACCCACATACACAGGACCCCCAATATACACAGGCACTGGACCCCCAATGTACACAGGACCCCCGGGATTGTATATATATATATATCCATCTAGCAGCACAATCATTCAGACCTCAGATTCAGATGGGGACCCGCTTGCACCAGCGTGCTCATGCTCCTCCACGCGGCCGCCGGCTACTGGAGACTGTGATGAGCTCTCGCAAGATCTTGCCTGTAGGCCATGTCACATCCTTCAGAGGACGGCAGCCGCGCTGTGCATCCAGCCAAACTGTGTTGGGCTCGGGCAGGCCTGGACTGGGACAAAAGATTGGCCCTGGACTTCATCCATGAGAGTGGCCCAATCCAAGTATGCAAATATGCAGGGTCGCATTAAGATCTTTATGGGCCGGAGCAAAAGATTTTGTTTAGATTTTTTGACATTTAATGAAAATATATATATTTTTTATTATTTTATATTGTGTGCAATTTCAGTGCTTTATGTTTCCCTGCATTTCAGCGCTCTTTGGATGATTCCATTTCGCCAAAAATATAGTGAATTCATTATTGAAAATTCATTGTGTTTTGCCGAAAATTGAGTCCCTGAACCAGTTTGCCCCAATTCATATTACTAGCCCCTCTATCACCCCAATTCATATTACTAGCCCCTCTATCACCCCAATTCATGTTAATAGCTCCTCTATCGCCCAATTCATATTAATAGCCCCAATTCATATTCTATTGCCCCAATTCATATTAATAGCCCCCTATCACCCCAATTCATATTAATAGCTCCTCTATCACCCAAATTCATGTTAATAGCTCCTCTAACGCCCCAATTCATATTCTGTCGCCCCAATTCATATTAATAGCCCCTCTATTGCCCCAATTCATATAGCCCCAATTCAAATTATTGCCCCAATTCATATTAATATCCCCTCTATCACCCCAATTCATCTTAATAGCCCCTCTATCACCCCAATTCATCTTAATAGCCCCCTCATCACCCCAATTCATATTAATAGCCCCTCTATTGCCCCAATTCATATTAATAGCCCCAATTCGTATTCTATTGCCCCAATTCATATTCTATTGCCCCAATTCATGTTAATAGCCCCCTCTATTTCCCCAATTCATATTAATATCCCCTCTATCACCCCAATTCATCTTAATAGCCCCAATTCATATTAATAGCCCCCTCTATTTCCCCAATTCATATTAATAGCCCCTCTATCACCCCAATTCATATTAATAGCCCCTCTATTGCCCCAATTCATATTAATAGCCCCAATTCATATTCTATTGCCCCAATTCATATTAATATCCCCTCTATCACCCCAATTCATCTTAATAGCCCCTCTATTTCCCCAATTCATATTAATAGCCCCTCTATCACCCCAATTCATGTTAATAGCTCCTCTAATGTCCCAATTCATATTAATAGCCCCAATTCATATTAATAGCCCCTCTATTGCCCCAATTCATATTAATAGTCACTCACACTAAACACTCACACTGTCATGCCCCGCTCCGCGGCCATTCCCCGACCCACACCGCCATGCTGGGAGAGGTTCCCTACTCACCCGAGGTCCCTCGTGGCGCGTTGCTCCGAGTTCCGGGTCCGCAGGATGGAGAGGAAGAGCCAGGAGACGCCCCACGCCGCCGGCTGGATCCAAGCCCTGTAAAGGAATGCGCGCACGCGCGAGAACAGACCCTCCTATGTAGTGTAAAATCAGGTACTCTGGCGCCCTCGGCTGGTCGATTTAGGGTACTGCGGGACACCTGCTCTGGAGATCCTCGAATGCCTCCATTGACCTATCAAAGATCCAGGTACCTCAACTCCACCTACGAGAACCAGGTGAGAGATATTCTCATGATCCCATGAACCCTATTTAAATCCGCCTTCCTTCCCAGCACATTATCCAGGTTCTACTGTGCCTTCTGCCTCAGTTTTCCTAGAGTTCCTCGTATTCCTTGATCACGTATCTTCTGACCCTTCGACCCGGATTGTGCCAACGACTACGCCACCTTCTTCAACCCTTCGACCCGGATTGTGCCAACGACTACGCCATCTTCTTCAACCCTTCGACCCGGATTGTGCCACCGACTACGCTGCCTTCGTTAACCCTTCGACCCGGATTGTGCCACCGACTACGCTACCTTCTTCAACCCTTCGACCCGGATTGTGCCACCGACTACGCTGCCTTCGTTAACCCTTCGACCCGGATTGTGCCACCGACTACGCTACCTTCTTCAACCCTTCGACCCGGATTGTGCCACCTACTACGCCGCCTTCTACACTCTTTGACCCGGATTGTACCATCGACCACGCCATCATCCTCATTATTATCCGTTGTTCTTCCTGGGACTTTGTTTTACGAATTCCACTCCAACCTTATTGACTGTATTATTTTCTGGACTTCACTACTATTTATGGTTCACTAAAAGATTACTTTACTCTCCATCGCCTCCTGATTTCCTTATCCATAGCTTGCCATTGGGTTCCATACGCACACTTCACAGGGGATCCAAACCCTGCGTTACACACACACTGTTATAGGCCCTGTTCACACTGTGCGATTTATCGCGCGGATTTTGCCGCGACGTTGCAGCAAAATCCGCGTGATGTCGCGCTGTGTAGCTTCTCCAATGCATTTAAATGGAGCTGTTCACATCTTGCCGCGCGATGTCGCATGTCGCATGTCGCATGTCGCGTGTCGCGTGTCGCATGTCGCGTGTCGCAGAAGCATGTCGCAGGTACATGACCCTTTTTTTGAGATTTGTATTGGTGGTGCTTTGCAAAAATCGCACAAAACAGTGATGTCGCGCGACATTATCGCACCATGTCGCGAATATGAAAATCGCGCAGAAAGTCGCGCGATTTTCAAATCGCACAGTGTGAACGGGGCTTAATGCACACAGGCATATAAAATAAATCTTAATTTTATGCACTGAGCAAAGCATATCACACACACACACAGCAGGGCTGTAAATTAATCCCTGGGTGCACTAAGCAGATCACAGGATGTGCATAATGCAGGCAGACCTCCATGTGCTGGCTGGTTTACAGATTGCGCACAGAAAGTAATAGAGGCATAAGTCCTTGTGCATGGGCAGGCACAGGCAGGAGGTCTGGCTTAAGAGCCTTTCTCTACACAAACCTTTTACAAGCTCATCCAGGGAGCAGCCCAGCTCTTTCCTGCATGTCTCCCCTTCGACCACCCCCCCACCTCCTGCCTGCTGTGTGGGTCAGAGGCTGAGTTGCCTGTTACAGCTGCAGAAAGGGAGGCTGAGGTGAGCATCTCACGCAGCAGCCTGAATTCTCTCTCCCTCTAGATCCAATGTGTGTGGGGGTGCAGCCAGCAAAGAGCAGGGTGATCTGAAGCGCTGCAGGTGAGAGGAGTGGGGGGGGGAGAGGGGGAAACTGCTGCTGCTGACAGAGAGTGTGAGTTGGGACAGGCTGCCAACTGCAGAGCCATGGTCGGGTTGGGCCATTCATGCATTGCACGCACTGCCAGTCAGCCTGGAGTTGCCTCCTGCTCCTTCCTGCAATGCTTGGCACCAGCACGCTGAGTCACATGATACCAGCGTCAAGAGAAGGAGGAGTCAGGAGAGGAACAGACAAATAGCAGCATAGGTGCATGCCTGGGCTCGGGCCACAGCGGGAACCTGCGTTCCTAAAGCATTCCCACTGTGGGAAAAGTGCGGGATCGCCATTCCCCTGCGTTCCCGCAGGACTCGAGCCCTGACTCTAATGATAAAATGGGGCTGTTTCGTTTGGGCATTAAATCTAACATTAATTAATGAGTTAATATAAAATAATTAAGGCCCTAAGTTGCAACAATAATATTTATTTTACTTCTGGGTATTATGGTTGAATATATGTAAGAAAAACACACAGAAAACGGTGCAATATGAATTGACAATTTACTTGGCAATTTATATTAACAGTTTATAACATATTTTACAGTAACTAATAAAATAGACTAACAAAATAGCACACATTACAATAAGACACATTACAATAAGACGCATTACAATACTAAACAATAGACATGTGCATTCGTTTTAGTACTAAAACGATTTAGTCCGAATTTTGGGATAATTTAGTTTTCGGATGACTCAAGAGAAACGAAACTGCTCAGTACAAAAAACGAAAGAAACTAAAACAAAATGCACTACATTTTAGTTTCAGTCCTTTTTGTGATATTACATTGAGTGAAGGAGACCAGCAATGAAGAGCGCAACATCGCAACATCCGAAGTTATGCACCCTCCACATGCCAATGCAGTAGGATGTTCTATACAGAGAGTGGCATTAATTAATGCAGGAGTATGTTCTATACATTATACAGAGAGGGGTATTAATGCAGGAGGATGTTATCTACATTATACAGAGAAAGGTATAAATTGAGGAGAATGTTCTATACAGAGAGGGACATTAATGCAGGAGGATGTTATCTACATTATACAAAGAGGGGTATTAATTAATGCAGGAGGATGTTCTAAACATTATACAGAGATGAGCCTTTTTTTTTTTTAGCCCTTTAAATCCAGTGGCTGTGAGCGCTGAGATCGGCTGCTTGTTACATTATCTCTCAGTACAGTGTATCAGGCTCAGCTGTTACAGTAACTGACTGTAACAGCGCTCAGTTTCAGTAAAACAAGGAAATAATATTGTTCTAACCTCTTATATATAAAAATATTACTAGTTTTACAGAAACTCTGAGCGCTGTGATGAGCAGCAGTCGTCAGTTACTGTAACAGCTTTGCCTGACATGGGGCAGTATTACAATGTTGGTGCTAACTTAACCAGAGCTGTTGTAAACTGAAAACCTCCATAGGCTATAATGGCTCTGGGAAGGTTACAAATGCTCTGGTTAAGTTAGCGCCAACTATGTAATATGGCCCACATTGTGTAACAAGCAGCGATCTCAGCCCTCTGAGGAGCCACCACAATAGTAATTGTATCCACTGGTTTTCGGATGAACGAAATTAGTTTTCATACTAAAGAATTGAAAACGAATTTCTTTAGCAACTAAATAAATTGCATTTTAGGACTAATCCATTAGTTCAAAACGAAATTTTGTGCTGTGCACATGTCTACTAAACAATACAAAAATAAAATTAGAAAACAAGATGCAATTAAATTACAAGGCCCCCAGCTTTTGTCTGTGGGCTGAGAGATTTCATTGTCATCCTTCCTCTCCTGGTACACACAGTAATAGAGAGGTAATTGGTTCCATTCAAATCCCTTTATTTCCAGTGGGAGTCACCAATAGGAGGTAACCTCTCTAGAGTAGGCGGCCTTAGTGACATCACAGCTCACGCTTTGGCCCCTCCCCGCAGCTTTTGCGCACCGTGCATCATTGAACTCAGCCCGTCCCCCTACAGCCAATGATGCACGTAGCGCATTGGCTGCCAGGACGGGCCAAAATCAGCAGCACCTGTCGGCGAGGCGTACCTGTTAAGCCACCCCTGACAGACGACACCCGTCTGTCATTAAGGGGTTAATGTGCTAAATAACAACAATAGTAAACAGGATTGTTTTCTTTCGTACACTGAAGTTTTGTATACTCAGAGTTATTTAAAGTAAAAAGGGTAGGATCAGCGTTCATCATGTAAAGCAAATAATACAATTACTTTTTATGTTGAATGTCTTATGTATACATCTTGTGGCTAATTTCTGAATTACACTTTGTAGTCACTGAGTTTATGACCATTCTATTTAATAGGAATAATATCTATAAGGTTTATTCCCGATATATGGGATCGTCCACATATTTTGGAGGTGGTAGTAGTAAACCGATTCCTATTAATGATTCCTATTAATGATTTAAAATATACATGTTTCTAATCTGGCGCCTCATCAAGATGAAATGTCACTAGCCGCCACTGACAGTCAGTATGTTGCACTATGTTGTTTTTTTTTTTTTTGTTCTTGACATTTAATTGAAAGTGCTAGAAGTAATAACATTGATAATGGCCCTTATTCTGATAAAGATAAAAATATAGTAATAATAAATAGTCCAATATAAAAGATACACAGTCATGGCTGAAATTGTTGGCACCCCAGACATTTTTCCAAGAAATCAAGTATTTCTCACAGAAAAGTATTGCAGTAACACATGTTTTGCTATACACATGTTTATTCCTTTTGTGTGTATTGGAACAAAACAAAAAAAAGGGAGGAAAAAAAGCGAATTGGGCATAATGTCACACAAAACTCCAAAAATTGGCTGGACAAAATTCTTGGCACCCTTTCAAAATTGTGGATAAATAAGATTGTTTCAAGCATGTGATGCTCCTGTAAACTCATCTGGGGCAAGTAACAGGTGTGGGCAATATAAAAATCACACATGAAAGCAGATTAAAAGGAGAGAAGTTCACTTAGTCTTTGTATTGTGTGTCTGTGTGTGCCACACTAAGCATGGACAACAGAAAGAGGAGAAGAGAACTGTCTGAGGACTTGAGAACCAAAATTGTGGAAAAATATCAACAATCTCAAGGTTACAAGTCCATCTCCAGAGATCTAGATTTGCCTTTGTCCACAGTGCGCAACATTATCAAGAAGTTTGCAACCCATGGCACTGTAGCTAATCTCTCTGTGGGTGGACAGAAGAGAAAAGTTGATGAAAGGTTGCAACGCAGGATAGTCCGGATGGTGGATAAGCAGCCCCAAACAAGTTCCAAATAAATTCAAGCTGTCCTGCAGGCTCAGGGAGCATCAGGGTCAGCGCAAACTATCCTTCGACATTTAAAGGAAATGAAACGCTATGGCAGGAGACCCAGGATGATCCCACTGCTAACACAGAGACATAAAAAAGCAAGACTACAGTTTGCCAAAATGTACTTGAGTAAGCCAAAATTCTTCTGGGAAAACATCTTGTGGACAGATGAGACCAAGATAGAGCTTTTTGGTAAAGTACATCATTCTACTGTTTACTGAAAACGGAATGAGGCCTACAAAGAAAAGAACACAGTACCTACAGTGAAATATGGTGGAGGTTCAATGATGTTTTGGGGTTGTTTTGCTGTCTCTGGCACTGGGTGCCTTGAATGTATGCAAGGCATCATGAAATCTGAGGATTACCAAAGGATTTTGGGTCGCACTGTAGAGCCCAGTGTCAGAAAGCTGGGTTTGCGTCTGAGATCTTGGGTCTTCCAGCAGGACAGTGACCCCAAACATACGTCAAAAAGCACCCAGAAATGGATGGCAACAAAGTGCTGGAGAGTTCTGAAGTGGCCAGCAACGAGTCCAGATCTAAATCCCATTGAACACCTGTGGAGAGATATTAAAATTGCTGTTGGGAAAAGGCGCCCTTCCAGTAAGAGAGACCTGGAGCAGTTTGCAAAGGAAGAGTGGTCCAAAATTCTGTGTGAGAGGTGTAAGAAGCTTATTGATGGTTATAGGAAGCGACTGATTTCAGTTATTTTTTCCAAAGGGTGTGCAACCAAATATTAAGTTAAGGGTGCCAAGAATTTTGTCCAGCCCATTTTTGGAGTTTTGTGTGACATTATGTCCAATTTGATTTTTTTTCTCCCTTTTTTTGTTTTGTTCCAATACACACAAAGGGAATAAACATGTGTATAGCAAAACGTGTGTTACTGCAATACTTTTCTGTGAGAAATACTTGATTTTCTGGAAAAATGTCTGGGGTGCCAACAATTTCGGTCATGACTGTAGGGCTCTATTACATTCTCTGCGCAATTCAATTACGCTCGCACAGCGCAATTTTTTTTGCGCACAAAAAAAATTTGATCGTGCAACAAAAAAACGTGGTATTATGATCCGAGCGCATTTTTTTCATTCTTTAAGATTCGACGCGCAAAAATGTGCGCAAAGTACCATTGCGCGAGAAATCGGTGTGCGGACTGTTTTTTTCACGGGATTCAGCCAATCAGAATTAAGAACCACCATTTTCTAATGTTAGGTTGTTGCGCCTGTCAAAGTCAATCTGAGTATATATGCTGCAGCAAAAAAAAATTAAAGCAATTTATTCATTTTATTGTTTGGGTATGTGTAGAATGTGTAACTGTACTGTGCTGTATTTTTTTTTTTTGTGCTGGTGTATTTTATTTCGGCCAGAACGATCAAATTTGCAGTTAACACCAGCTTTTCAAAGACGTTAAAAATATTTGCGCAAACGTTGTTTGTAAAACGTTGCACGAAGAATGTAATACCATCCGCGTTTCTGCGCACAAACTCATTTGCGCTCACAATGTTAAGTATAGGATGCGCGCACGGATTTGTGTTTGCACAGGGTCATTAGCGGTAGACGAAAATGACCATCGTTTGCGCGAACGTCGTAATACGAAGTTCAGCGCAAATGGTTTTGCACTCGCGAGGAATGTAATAGGGCCCATACAGTTCTAGAGCTGGTCATATCTGAAAATATCCTGTTGTATTAAACTGTAAGATGGAACAGTAAAGTTGTATTTTAAAACATTGTGACCCACAATTTCACTTTAATAAAAGGTATACAGGTATTGTATATAAAGTATTTTCCAATCAATTTACAGATTAAAGAGGCATTTTGGGTTAAAATCGTGGAAGGGGAAATATGTAGGATTAAAATATTAACCCCTTCTGCCCTTCGTGTGCCCATCCTCCCATTTTTAACCCTTGAGTGTCAATTATACTTACCTCTTCATTTAACTCTCTCTGCAAACCTGCAGACACTAAAATGAAGTGGGCTCGGGTCTAGACACTTGCTAGAATTCTAGCCAATCCAACAACTCTTAAAACAACTGCATTGACATATACTTATTCATTAATGTTATAACTGAACAAATCAGCGCAGCACCACCCGGCTGAATCAGCCATCCGGGACACCTGAGCAGGTGGGGTTGGAGACAATCCGGTCACCATGACTAAATTGCAGTTTTGGGTTTCTCTTTGAGATCACCCTGCCCCCAAATGAATATGCAATGACAAAAAGATAACCATAAACATAATATTCTAGAAATTGTAGAATTCTCTATATGTCACTTTTATCTAATGTCCACTTTTAAAAATTTAAACCATATGGTGAGCACATATTTTATAATAAATTAGTAATTAGTGATGCAAAACCTTTGAAAGGGTTCATAGTTTTTTGGAACAATGTCCTTTGATGTACGGATACGTATTTATATTTCATCTATTTTCTTCCTTCTAGAAAATACTTCCAGCCAGTGCATTGCTTGCATGCAGTCCGGTAAGTATCTCCAACGTGTGCCGCTTTCCATACAGTAGGGTACAATACATATATACAGCACAACAGTGTGTTGAGGCAGTTACAGTCTAACAAAATATATCTGTAAATGATTCCTTGCCTGGTTTCAAAAGACATCTATATGACTTATAACATGGGGTATTTAGGTTTGGGGCCGCTCTATGTGCTCCAAATGCTGCCGCCCTCCCACCTGATAGCAAATTAACATTAACATGACAATACACAGGAAATTCAGACAAATATTCATGAAGTAACGTCTATTTTTGCCAATAAAAACCTAAATTTGTACAAAGGCAATGTATATTATGTAAACCAAGGATTTCTAGCAACATTTATTTTCCTTTAGAAATTCAAGTCATTGCTGGGAAATGTATTGCTTTGCAGCTCTATTACACACCCAAATAAATCTATAGAAATTAAAAAAATAATAATTGGGCTGAGGCTGTCATTTTTTAAGGGGGGGAATTATTTTAATAGTGTTCCTCTAAACAAATCTTGCACAGAATAATGAAATTTAACATGATCACTGTTAACCTAACGGTACATACTCGCCACACAGGACATACATGAAAATGAGAGAAATCTCAATGTATCCTTCCTGGCTAAAACAAAATGGCCCTTAACTTGCTGTCTTTTGGGCCCGTTCACACTCCAGCACCCGTGCTCTATGCCTCGCTTTGCCTGCCCAGGGGTCTGGCTTTCATGTATGATCTTATGTTGTAACTAAGGCTGGGGTCAGACCAGCGCACTTTTAACGTGCGTTCTGGCGCACATAATTACGGCCGCACTAGCAGCAGATGACGGGCAATGACGGTCAATATACGAAGTACGGCCGCACAAACGTCCGGCCGTGCAACACAAGTGGAATTTGAACGCATTTTTTTGAGAACGCTGAACCGCTAGTACTGACGTACTGAGTGCGCAGCTGCGGCATAGAGGCGTGTTTGCGTGATTAGGAGATGTCAGACGCTGCTAATGTCCAGCCTACATAACGTCCAGACGCAAAAAGAGTTTTATTGACGATCCGTACAAAATCACGCCCGAAAATGCGCATCGTCTGACCGTTTTTGCGCATTCTGTGAAAAAATACGTCAATGCGTTCGGACGCACTTTTTCACACTTCACGGGGAAAAATGCTTTCGTCTGACCCTAGCCTTAAACCTCATAGTTTTTTCTCTGTCAGGTGTTTTATATATTTAAATGTATGCTTGGAGTGCTGTAAATTTGATGTGTTGTGTGTAATGGTCTCAGTAGCAGCGTTATGAAATATCCATATTTGTGTCGAGTGCAGCTCTCCTGGTTTTGTACATACATGGTGTTTACATTAATATTAAATATAGATAACATTCAGGGTTATTCAGAGAAAGGTGAAAAACATTAGAACTGACAGAAGAGAACAATCTAGACCAAATAGCCTATTTGGAAAATGAGATAAATGGGAGAATTTTTCTGGCTTGGCTATTTTGACCTAGAATTTTCACTTCTCCAGTCATTCTCCTGAGTTTCACCTTTCTTTGAATAGACCTGATGGTAGACATCTTTGAATTACTATTTTTATCATGGTGGAATATAAAGTAAAGACTAGGGCTAAATTCCAAGAGCAAAATTCAGATTCAGGTGTAAAAATTGTCAAAGGTGTGGTAAAAAAAAAACAATGGCGTTTAAAAGGTTGTATGTTTATAAAAGCTAACAGTAGCAAGAAAAAGTATGTGAGCTATTTGGAAACTGTTTGTTTTCTGCACAAATTAATCATAAAATGTCATCCCATCTTTACCTAAGTCACAAGTAGACATGTGCACAGCTATTTTTTTTCATTTCGTTTCGTATTTTTTCATCCTGTCTCTTTTTTTCTGTTTTGGGCTGTTCACTATTTTACCGCGACTCATATTTTCAGACCAATCTGAAATTTCGGACAGCTGGTTATTGTTTTTTGAATCACTTCATTTTTTGTTTTTATGAGTTGTTTCGTATTTCGAGTTGATTTGTATTTTGTTTTTATGATTTATTTTGTTTTTTTATTTCAGAATGTGAAACAGATTACTACCAAAAAAATGAAAATACCAGCTATCAACCGTTTATTTTTTTCCCCTTGCTTCAAAAAGTCTATTCATTTATTTTTTAGGATCTCTTGCGGCATTTTTCGGATTTGTTTGCGTTAATTATAAGGGTTTCCTAAATTATTTTATTTTAAAGCAACGAGGCTTTTTCAGCAATGAATGATACTATGTTTCAAGACCAAAGATGGCTCCAGAGCCCTATCTATGGTCCTGAAACATCATATTCAATTAATACGATGTTTCAATTCAGGACCATAGATAGCTTTGCAGCGCCCCCCCAAAGCTCTCCGTGGTTCTGGAACATTGTATTCATTGCTGAATGCAGACGGGCTGAAAGGAAAATAATACAATTGCATTTAGCAAAGAAAAAAAAGCCTCGTTACTTTAAAATAAATTAGGAAACCTTAAAATTAACCCAAAAATCCAGAAAAATTTCAAAAATCCTAAAAAAAACTGCAAAAAATCCTAAAAAATGACTTTTGCTGCAAGTGAAAGAAATAAACGATTGAATAAATCTTTAATAAAAACGGGGAATATTTTTTACATTGCAACATATCGGATTCTCCTGTTTAAACCTGTTGACCTGAACCACCAAAAATCAGGGCATTTAACTGACATAAAAGTTCACCAAAAAAATCCTAAAAAAAGAAATGGACTTTTTGCTGCAAGTGAGAAAAGATTCCAGCCCTGGGCTCTCGTAAGTTTACTCTAGGTTTGGAATATGGCACAAACGCTGTGCAGACTTTGCTCTGGTAAGTTTACCAAGCCTTGGTTATGTTTACAACACAGACCTTCACTGATTATTGTGATTATAGTGAAATAATAACGTCCCTGATGAGCAGACACAGGCGAAACGCGTGTCGGACGTGCTCCATGGACTTCTAAGTCCTTTCTTTTCATCCATGACCTCCCTGGCTGCTGTTGTTTCTGCTGGACGCCCTTACTTTATATATAGATTGCATTTGCTTTGGGCCATCATTTCATGTCCACACTAGCATATCTGTACTTCAGCAGGTTTAGTCATTCTGAGGTGGATTTTCACTGCGGACTGCTACTGCATGCACCCCATTGCAATTTCTCAAAGTCTGGTATCCTTCCCCCCTTTTTTTCTTGCATTTACCGTTTATATGCAGTGGGGTGTATAGCTATTGTAGGTACCTCCTATTGTGGTTTCTCATTCGGTGCACATTAATTGCAGTAATTAATCTGATACTTTGTGCCTACTATTTCAACGTACTTACACTCTAACTGGTTTTGTTGGGGGGCCTTTTGCTGCATCTTATGCTGGACACATCTTTTGGCTATAGCTTTTATATACTAACTACAAAAAAAAATTGTGATTCGATTTGGTTGCTTTGCTATAGCTTTCACACACTACCACCAATTTTTGTGATTTGATCTTGCATCTGATGCACTTGTGACTGTACCTGTTGACCTTTGGCTACGGTCTCCGGCATTTGACTTCTATCCTTTCTTGTGTATGTGTGCACGTTTTTTTGATATATATATTCAATAAAGGTTTAAATATTTTATTCGTATCTTCCACCTTGTTTTGGAATCCATTTTCTCTCTAGTGAAATAATAGATGAATGTGAACAAATCAAGTTAAATGTCAGCTCGGCACAAAACTATAGTGTAGTAACGATTATGTAAGGCTGGAATCATTTTTTAAAAAATTGGAAAAGATGAACTTTGAAATGAGCTTTCTCTCCAAAACTGTTTTGGAAATGTATATAAGCGTCACACCAAATTAGAACATTAACAGTATGATGGGCCAATCCAGGTGGGATATGATCCATATGTTTAAATACTAGACTATAATTTAATCTGTCCCAATTTTGACTACATATTTACTATACGGCGCATTTAAAAAGTATTTAGACCCCGTTATTTCCCATTTTTATCTTTCATTCTTCTGCTCAACATTTTTAATTTTTTCACATCAATCTACTCCCGTTACTCCATAATGACAAAGAAAAAAGGATTTTGACAATATTGCAAATTTATTAAAAAGAAAAAACTGAACTATCACATTGACGTAATTATTCAGACCTTTTGCTTTGATACTTGAAATTTATCTCAGACGCATCCCACGTCTCTGAATCATATTTAAGATGCTGTAATACTTGGAGTAGAGATCAAATGGCAAATTCATTGATTTGGAAAAGCCCTCACCTGTCCATACGAGGTCTCACAGCTGTAAATGCAAATCATACATATTCCTTTGATCTCGTAACATGGTTTTTCCCCTGATATTCATTTACAGCACACAGACCTTGTAAAGACAGAGTGTCACTCAAAATCATGCCCTATTAATTGAATTTGCCACAGGTGGACCCAGAAATCGGCCTTAAGGGCTCAGATGCAGGATTGTTTTGAGACAAGGATCTGGGAAAGGCTAGAAAAAAAAGGTTTGACTGGATTGAAGGTTCCCAAAAGGACAGCGGCCTCTATAAATATTAAATGGAAGAAATTGGAGCAATAAAACCTCTTCTAGAGCAGATCAGTAAACCAAAGTGAGCAATCAGAGAGAAGGACCATGACAAGGGAGGTGAAGTACCTGATGGTCACTCAGGATGAGTCAGTGATCATGTGTAGATGTGATAGAAACCTGCAGAAGGACAATCATCACAACACTCCACTGATCTGGCCTTTGTCAGACGGAAGCTTCTTCTCACTGCAAAAAAGCTCCTCTAAAGGACTCTCAGACTGCGAGGAATAAGAGTGTCTTATCTGAAGAAATGACGATTGAGTTTTTTGGTGTCAATTCAGAGTCATGTCCGAAGTTACAATTAACAAAAGGAAAAACTTTCATAGTATATTAGCATTTAGAAATAATAAAAAACATAAAGAGAACCAAATAAACCTGTGAAAGTGATCTTGTATGTTGAATCTAATACATATAAAGGGCCTCTAACTCTGGGGGTCCCTGTATGGGGTTAAGAAACACAAATAGCAATTTAACAGTTAATCACCAGATAAGGCAGATTGGCTAAATAAGAATTTTAGTCTCTCTAATTTGCCATAATAGACATCGTGAATTATTAATTATAAACCAAGGCAGGAAATCTTGTGAATTAAAACCCGGCTCATAAGTTAATCAGTGGCTCCTATTGAAGCAATTGCAATACAGCTATAACAGAAATACACGGTATTGCCTCTAGGTGGCAGCATTGCTGTAAGAGAATAATGAGGCTCTGTTCTCCTTATGTGGGAACTGGTCCCAGAGCTGGCGATTGGTTATTGTTTTCTGGGTAATGAATACATAAAACAGTCACACCTAGTGACAGAAAGCTCCAGGATTTAAAATCTTGCTCTCATTGGGAACTGGCAGAACAAACATTTCATAATTAATGAACAATTGAAGTTACAGTTACAAGTATTTATAAAGCGCTAACAAGTTCCATAGCGCTGTACAATGGCTGAGACAGAGCAGCAAATATACATACAAGTTAGAACCGTAGGAGAGATGACCCTGCTCAAGAGCTTGCAATCTAAGAGAGCAGTGATGCATGGGGAGGTGGTAGCATCACTTTGGTTTTGATTTTCAGTAGCTGGGACTAGGAGACAGGACAGAGTTGAGGGAAACCTGAATGTATGAAAAAAGCAGAGATCTCCTTAATGGTTAACCAGTTCATTGTGATCAGGACATCAGACTGGCCAGAAGGGTCACATTCCAGCTGGCTGAGGACCCTAAGCAAACAGTCAGGACAGCACAGAATTGGCTTAGGAACAACTCCATAAATATACACGAGTGTCCCCCGTCTGTGCCTGCACTGGATCATCTGTGGAGAGACCTGAGAATGGCTGACCTCTTGTGGTCACCCCGACAGAGTTCAAGATCGAGGACCTGTAGAGATGAAGACAAAAGCTACTCAATTAAAGTCAGAAAAGTGTCGCCTTATAAGCAAAAGCATTTGAGGATTTTATTGCTAAGCTCAGAGTCAAGGATCTGAATACTTCTGTCAATGTGATCATGTTTTTAATAAAGTTTCCGTGTCATCAACTATTTGTTTTGTTACTTTGTCATTATGTGGTGTTAAGTGCACATTAATATGTAAAATAGAAGTTAAAGAATTGTAGCATAAGGTTCAGCATGACAACATTTGAAATAAATGTAGCGTCTGAATATTTTCTGAATGCACTGTGTATGTATGAAGACACATATGTCTAGAGGTTAAGTTTAAGGCTGGGTTCACACCTCAGCGTTTTTCATATGTGCGTAATACGCACGTTTGTGTCGCGCGTATCGCGCAAATGTGAAAACCGAGCATTGCAGCGCGTTCACGCTGCAGTCTATGGCCCCGAACGCGCTGCAATATGCACCAAAGAAGCTCCTGTACTTCTTTGGGCATATGGCGTTTTACAGCGCATTTCTACGCACTGTAAAAGGCCTGGTGTGAGCGGGCCCCATAGGAAATCATGGGATCTCCACATTTGGGAGTTTTACAGCGCGCAGGAACACGCGGTAAAACGCCCAGGTGTGAACGGGGCCCAAGTGTTTAATATTACTAGTCATCAACTCTTCAAATTATAATGTTATATTTTAGATTTACTTTACTTAAAGCGACAGTACCACCAAATATGAAATGTTCTTATTTTGCTTATTTTATGTTACTGATTTATTATATGTACTTTTTTTGGATGTTTTGTTAAAATATTTTTCTCTATATGTATCACTGGGGGCATCCATTTGGTGAAACTATCAGGATTATTCAGAGAGCGGTGAAAAGCAGGAGAATGACTGGAGAATGACAAATTCTAGGTCAAAATAGCCGATTTGGAAAGTGAGATAAATGGGAGAATTTTTCTGGTTTGGCTATTTTGACCTAGAATGTTTCATCATTCTCCAGCCATTCTCCTGCTTTTCACCTCTCTGAATAACCCTGTTTGTGTTTGTAACCTTTTCCAATTCAGTAGTGGTTATTCAGAGAGATCCGATCTGGCCTCGAAATGTTACCGGACACTGAAATTCAGGGTACAGCGCCATTTCGGGGCCATTCAGCTATTCAGAAAGCAGGCAATTCGCCAAATTTTGTCGAATTGCCTGCTTTACGGTGCCTGTTCGAGGGAAGTGAAATCCCCATAGAGAATCAATGGTTCGTCTGTTCAGAGAACACCGAACAGCTGAGAAATGTAAGTGAAATGCCCTGCTGTTCGGTGGTTACATTCGTCAGGTTTATTCAGTGTTAAAAATATTCCCGTTGTAATCCAATATCTAATAAACCGTTTACAATTTTATTCTGCTTTAAAAAGTCTCTTTATATCTAGATTTTTTAGGATCTTTTAGGCATTTTCGGATTTTTTTTGGCCACATTTTTCAGGTTTTTTTTATTAATCATTTTTTCATTTTTCTGTAACAGACCTTTTTTATTATCATTCATTGGATCTTATATGTAAATTCCAGACATTTTTTTTATGTAGTTTTTCTGAAAACAGTGTTTCAAACTTTCAAGCATATGTTTTTTTTGGGGTTTTTTTCACCCCGTTCATCTGCGTGTCGGCTTTTTTCCGGTGGTTGCTCTGCGCTGTGATCAGCGGCTGCTCGGATTTTTCCGGCATGTTCTGCTTGGTTTTTGCAGCGGTTTCTGCGGGTTTTCGGTGAGTATTTGGTTAGTTTTCGGCTGGTTTGCGGCGAATATTCCCTGCGGTGCTTGCTGAATACACCTCAGGGTCGGTGACCTAGGAATCGCTGACTCGCCCCGAAGTGCAGGGAACGAAGACTCACCGAACGTGCGGTGACTTTTTGGATCTCTCTGAATAACCCTGAATGTCTTTCCAGCACTTAGAATACGCTCTATGGGTCAGAATTCCAAATAAAACAACCGAAACACTTACAGTGTGTAGAATATATGTAAACAAATCTACAGGAGGAAGATTAAATTGTTTAAGACATTTATCAGATCTCATTCAGCTGCCATCTCTTAGCTTAGGTAACCTAGACAACACAATAGACCCCGACAGCCTTGTCTCAAAATTCACTCCTCCACCCATTGACTCTTCACTACTCTTTTATCCTATATGAGAGCTGTAAAGTGAGCCTTGCCGTAAGATTTTGAAAAATGTTGCCTCATGGGAAAAATACGCAAAATGGAAGCAGAAGATAATTTTTCCTTTTTGGATGCAACTACTTTAAAGAAAAAAACAATTGTAGCATGTGTTTTATACTGTGTTTTTTTTAATGTGCATCTAATCTAGTTACAGCTTATGTTCGTGGTGTGTTTCTTTATTCCAATATTTTGCAAAGTAATGATTTTTCCTTTTAATCCAGTTTATTTTCTGCATTTAATATTAGTAATGCAAATTGAATTTCAAGATTTGTAGTATTTGTGATTTCACTTAATTTTTTTTATTTAATCTTTTCCTATTCAGCTTATCATTGACCTTGGCGGCAGAGGCGGCGAATGAAATTTCAAGCAATACAAAACACTGTACTGTAAGTTTATAGAACATACATTTTCACTAAAATGTAACTTAATACTGAGAATTACTCAGTATAGAAACATATTGCCATGTGAAAAGTAAAATGTGTGTTTGAGGTGTGATAACTTGCCTCCTGCATGATGGTATAAGATCTATTACAATCTAAATATCTAAAACATACAGAGCTATATTATAATGTTAACATTAGCGTCCGCTGTGTGATTATTAACGTTAGGTTAAGTGGCTCTAGCACCTTACCCCCCTATTTTTTTTTTTTTTCTGGTTTGAAAAGTTTGAGTTTTCAAAGCAAGTATACGGATAGTCGAGCAGAAACATAAAAGTATCACGTTAATGGCAACACAACAGTCCTTTGAAACCATTATACGCTTTGAACTTCTTAAACAAAAAGTAAGGAAGAACCAAGACAGAGAAGAGGGAGAGGAAAGTATGGGAAAAAGAGAAAGGGAGAAGAACAAGGGAGAGGGGAACAGTTGAAAGTTAGAATAAGATAAGCCATAGTGCTCCAACCGTCTAGATGATCATTTTGCTACTCTACACGCAAGTTGAGGCAAGGTATGTATCCCACAAGGACCAAAAGTTTTTAACGGGCACCGCGGACCCTGCTATCCTTCGCGTCATGCTATCTAAAAGGCGGAACTCCCGTAATCGGTCTGTGATCGTTGAAATCGTCGGTAGCAGCGTGGACTTCCATCTAGCAGCCAACAATATGCCCGAGATCATTAATATATGTGCTAAGAGTTGCTTGTGAAAAAGGGAAAACGGGACCGGAAAAAAATTGTAAAAGTAGTGTTTCAGGGAGAGGATCCACCTCGATCCCAATGACCTTGGCACGGAATTTGGCTACTTCTCGCCACCAGTCCATTAGTAGTGGGCAAGACCACCATGTATGAATGTATGTACCCTTTGAGACCCCACATCGCCAACAAGTGGAAGAGGCACCCCTGGTAGTGTGGCATTCCCTATCTGGCGTTAAGTACCTTCTATAAAGTATCTTTCTGCGTGCCTCCTTACCCCCATATTACAATCCGAACACTAATGGTTTAAAAAATCCGATAGCACATCAGAGATTACGCTTTCTAGCGCCAGTTTACTGTACTTTGCGCTCCCTATACTTAGCATGGTGAAGACAAAGAATAATTAGTGTTAGGATTTCAGAGTTCTAACTCGAATTATGCTCCGCTGCAGTTAACTGAAAAGTTACCCACAGCTTGGCGCTGCTGCCAACTGATTCCACTGCTGCAGTCAGCACCAGCTGCAACCCCCCCCCCCCCCCGAAAAAAAAAAAAAAAAAAAAAAAAAAAAAATCACATAGTCGCCTCTCATCCCTCAGTGAGAACAGGGCCCTATCTGCCGCTTCTGGCCGCTGGGAGCATAGAGGCACTGGGGCGAAAAAAAAGTCCCCAGTCTCCCCCCACAATCACTCCACGGACGTGCCGGATCACACGAGAGGTGAGATCCTGCAGGTCAGCTGACCCGTCAGCACAAGCCTCCATGGACTCCTATGAGCTCCAGGAGGGGATACTCGTGGTGGCGCAATGGCATCCAGAGGCTTAGGCTGGCAGCACACGAGCTGATTTTTTGCGTCTGTCTGTGCGCGCAATTTGCCGTCCGTCATAGCTTTTTTCTTGAGTCAATGAAGAACACCGCACGATGCACCTGCGCACTTGTTCACACATGGCATTCGCGTATTGCTACGGACGTGAAAATGGCATAGACATGAAAAAGCTAGGAGTCCTGCAGGAACTACGTACTGCTTCTTGTGGGCGGAAACATTTATGAGCGCAAGTGCGAAGGCCGGCACGCTGAAGCATCTGCCGATGGCATTACTGATCATCTGTTGAACACAATCAGGGTTATTCAAAGAGAATCGAAAAGTCACTGCACGTTCGGTAACTTTTTTGTTCTCTTCAATTCGGTGTGATTCGGCGATCCCATTGCGGTGACCCTTCGGTGTATTCAGTAAGCACCGCAGGGCCGTCGTAGTGCAGGGAAAAGCCGCCGGAAAACCCAGCGAACGCACACCGAAACCCACAAAAACATCTGGATTAACCCCGCCGAACACGCCGGAGATACCCGAGCGGCCGCCGTTCACAATGTAGAGCAGCTGCCGGAAAAAGCCAACACCGCAGACGAATGGAGTGAAAAAAAAAAACAACAAAAAAAAAAAACATGTTAGAGGGGGGATATTATTAAGGCGCTGTGTAGTGGTGAATCAGGGTGGGTGTCTGTCTTTCACCGTGCATGTATGCTGCCAGCTGGGGGGTAGTTGCAGAACCTTATAACTGCTAAGGGTTAGAATTAGGAAAAAGTGGGTACCCCCTTGGTCAGGCGCTGCTCGCAAGAAACGTATCTATTAACAGTCTATTAAAAGGAACAGCATGCAGAATAAACTTCATACATGCAAAATAAATTTCATACAGCATAAAAGTCGTGATAAAAAATTCAATGTTTAAAAAAACGCACTTGCTCATAGAGACAGTCTGATGTTGCACACAGTCTAGACCTTATTTAGTGCAAACATACCAAGTAGTGGTCATATAGTGGAATGGTCCTTCTGTCCTTTTGATCTACACAATGGTTAGAAAGATCCTGTTGATCTCCGAGGTCTCTGCTTCTCTTATCCCTCAAAGATTCCTCCAAGAAAAAGAATGGGGGATTAAGAGTATATCCGGACCTATCTGGTATAGATGTACAGATGTGGACACTGGTGCACTTATGTTGGTGGACAGTAGATACTGTCAAAGCTTTCTGGTCGTGCTTAAATCCTCCTTTCTATCCTTGCTTGCTCGTCCAAGTCGCCTTTATCCAGATGTAGCAATAAAAGTTTCCATTGTCATGGTGCTTTTTGCTTCCGGCTGGTGCAATGAACGGCTGGATGCAGATTGTGGTTTAATAACAGAAACGTAAGGGCACAATAAAAGAAAGAAAATAAAATAGAATAAAAAATAACATCTGGTAAATGGCATAGGGGTCTCCAAGAAGCGTTTTGCCGGCTCCCTGGCCAGCTTCATCCAATTGATGAACGAGCAAGCAAGGAGCAGATAGAAAGGAGGATTTAGGCACGACCAGAAAGCTTTGACAGTATCTACTGTCCACCAGCGTAAGTGCACCAGTGTCCACATCTGTACATCTATGGCAGATAGGTCTGGATATACTCTTAATCCCCCATTCTTTTTCTCGGAGGGATAAGAAAAGCAGAGACCTGAGATCAACAGGATCTTTCTAACCGTTGTGCAAAAAAAATAGTTTGCTTGAATGTTTGAAAAATGAAACGCTGTTTGCATAGAAACTACAGAACAAGAAGTCTGAAATTTCCATATAAGATTCAATGAATGATAATAAAAAGGGCTGTTACAGAAAAAAGAAAAATGATTTTCAAAAAAACGAAAAAAAATAAAGAAACCCAAAAAAATTGAAGATCCGAAAAAAATCTATAAATAAAAGACTTTTTACTGCAGAATATTATAATAAACGGTTTATTAGATATTGGATTAAACCGGGAATATTTTTAACATTGAAGCCTATAAATATACAGGTGTATGTAGCAGAGAAAGAAATAGAATGTATAAATGGAAAAACTTAGCATATAAGAAACCCACCAATCAAGTCGGAGAGAACAAAGTATAATCCAGTAAACAAAACAATTGGGGGTAATAAGTGATATTGCCTGAAAATAATAAAGTTTACAGAATAGAAGAAAAAGGTACTAGATTGAATTAATAGTACCGTAAACTCGGAAAATGTATGGATGGAAAAAAAAAACAAAAAAAAAAACAATAAAACACCTTTTTATTGCTTCCGTATAAGTGCGGTTACACAAAAACTTGGTGTCATGAACGAGCCATAACACACAACCACAAGATATATACAGTGTAGACAAAACGAAAGATAGAAATGAAAAACTGATTAAAACTACTTCCAATAAGAATATTGGAGGTAAACCATACTGTCCTGCTGGATAAGACGTGATTTACAAGTTTGACGCAATGTCATAAAAAATGAACCTTGTCATGTGAGATCAAGTCAAGTGAATGCAAGTGGTCGCAGACCAGCAGGATCTATGGTGCTGCTAAATATAACAGTGAGAACCTACTGAGGTATATTCTCACTGAACAATTGTTTGAAAAACGACCTTCATAGGTCTGCACGTATATAGGGCACTAATAAACATAAACGTCCCAAAATAAAGTGCAACAGGTGATTAATAGGAATATCCTCAAGAGTGGTAAAAAGGAGATTTCACTGTGCGTACAGTTCACACTACATAAGGCTATAAACTGCCACAAAAAAGAAGCCTGATTACAAGCGTGTGTGGGGTTCAATGCCTCACAGCATACCGCTGTGCGTTCAAAGCTTGTAGGTAAACCGCCCCATTCCTTCATCAATTTAAAGGAGCAGTTGATATGGCAGCATACATATGGCTATGGTGCTGTTAGATATAACTGAAAACCTACTGAGGCATATTCTCACTGAACAGTTTGAAAAAAGAACTTCATAGGTCTGCACATATATATGGCACTGATAAACTGAAACGTCCCAAAATAGAGTGCAACAAATGATTGATAGGAATATCAAGAATAGTAAAAAGGAGATTTCACTGTGCATACAATTCAACACTGCATAATGCTGTAATCTGCCACAGAAAAGCCTGATTACAAGTGTGTGTGGGGTTCAATGCCCCACAGCATACCGCTGTACACATGTGTGCTGCCATAGCAACTGCTCCTTTAAATTGATGAAGGTATGGGGCGGTTTGCCCATAGGCTTTGACTGTAAAATGAATAGGTATAAGAAGTAAAATAAGCCAGAAAAATTCTTCAGGTAATTAGTGTATGTAGGAAGTCAGGAGAGAGTACGTCATGTTCTCTGAGTTAGGATTCACGGTCCTTTGAAAGATTAAATTTACCTTCTGCTGAAAGTCAATATAATAAGGTAAACATCAAGTAATGACCTTAAAGTTATGAAATGTGGAATAATTAAAACTGAAAAACGCAATGTTTAATTATTGAATAAACATCCTACGCATATAGATTGAATAAGTAAACATATAATCTTATTTCTCTTTTGCTTTGCGGTATGGGTTCATTGCATTGCCAGTAATATACTACGCACATTAAATCATTTTAATTAAAGTTTAATTAAGATCAAAGCTTCTGTTGGATGGTTATGACGCACCTATTTAAAACGCATTTTTTTCAAGTCACATCTTGAGAATGACCTAAAACAACCGCTTAAAATATATTGAAAATAAAGATAAAATGCAAAAAAACGCTCAATTGCAGTGAATAGCATTAATAAACCACAAAGCAAAGTCCAGTTTAGACCCATAATTTGTAAAAGCTCTCCAAAATCTGCTGTATGAAAAGAATTACTTGTGAAAAAAAGGCAAAAAACTCCTATTACTATACACCCTGAGCAGGTTGGAATTAATGATGAAATAATGCAATGAAAAGGGATAGAACATATAAAAGAAAAATAGAGTAGTATGGTTTACTTAATGTAAAGAAGCATAATGTAAAACATATGTTCTTGTGCACATTACACTTCTGAGCAGGCAGAGCTTCTCTGGCGGCAAAAATCACAACACTTGCCTGCCTTCCCCTGCTCGTGTGCTGCAGTGAGAGAGGCTACGCCCACCGACAGCCTGCTCTGTGTTTGTGAAGGAAGGAGACGAGATAAACTGCGGCCCAGCAGCCTGAGTGATCTGGTGAGTGTATGATGGCAGCCAGCTGTCACATTCCTCCCTCCCTGCAGAGCTGGGACATTTTAACCCAATCCCCCCCATCCATACAGAACAGAGAGTATTTAACACCATCCATACATCAATGGGAAGATGTGACTCCCTCCCCTCTCTGCAAAGCTGGGGTGATTTAACCCCCTTTGGAGAATTTAACCCTCTTTTTTCCTTGCAGAGCTAGGGGGATTTAACCCCCTCCCCACAGAAATGGAAGGAGTTAATTCCATCCCTGCAGAGCTGGAAGGCATTATCCTTCTCAATTCTCCTGTCCCTACAAAAATGGAAGTATGTAACCCCATTCCCCTCCCTGCAGAGCTGGGAGGATTTAACCCCCTCCCCAATTCTCTCCTCTCTACAGAGATGGCAACTGTTCCCACTGGGCTCCTTAGTATTTAACCCCACCCCTCCATGCAGAACTGACAACTCTGTTCCCACTTGGTTGGCCCCTTGGGATGTAACCCCTCTCTTCAAAAAATGTGCAAGCATGGGAAGGGGCAACATGCATATTTTAAATATAAAATTTTAATATAATTATTTTATTAATGTTTGAATATATAATTCCAATATATTTTAAGATTTATCTTTATTTAGAATGATTTTTATATAGTCAATTATACAAATATATATATAATGAGACTGACAAAGCTCAGCATAGCAGCACTTCTGTGTTATATATATATATATATATATATAAAATATTATCCACTGTGAATATCCTACACTTTCAGACACTGCAACACCTGAACTACCATCTGATTATTTAATTGATGATCTGTACAACACCACAGTATAGTAACACCCCATGGCATTTGTCTCCTGCTCAGTTGGAGCAGACGGTCAGCTTAAGGCTAGGGTCAGACTAACGCAGTATGAACGTGCGTTTAGCTGCACTAAATCACGGCAGTGCTAGCAGCAAATGACGTCCAATGCCGGGCAGCATACGAAGAACGGCCGCAGAAAAGTGCGGCCACGCAACGCAAGTGGCAAACGAACGCATTTTTTAGAGAACGTGATACCGCTAGTACTGACGTACAGAGTGCGCTGCGTCCGCTAGCGGCATGTGTGTGTGATTAGGAGACGTCAGACGCTGTTAATGTCCGGCCAACATAACGTCCAGACACAAAAAGTGTTTTATTGATAATCCGTACAAAATCACGGATGAAAATGCGCATCTTATGACCGCTATCGCGTATTCCGTGAAAAAATGCGTCCATTCGTTCGAACGCACGTTTTCACGGACAACGCGAAAAATGCGTTAGTCTGACCCTAGCCTATATAGTCAAGGTTTTAATTTATTACTAAACTTTAAATCTGTGAAGCCTGCAGTCTGCTGTACTGCATAGGAGACAGAGGATTTCTGCATAATATGTGAGTATCCACAGCACGTTTGGTGACGCTGCCTATCAATTACTTTCAGGGTCATTCAGAAAGCGGTGAAAAGCAGGAGAATAACTGGAGAATGGAAAATTCTACGTCAAAATAGCCGATTTGGAAAGTGAGATAAATGGGAGAATTTTTCTGGTTTGGCTATTTTGACCTAAAATTTTCCATTCTCCAGTCATTCTCCTGCTTTTCACCGCTCTCTGAATAACCCTGCAAGTTAAATTCTCATCACTGAACACAAGCCTGTTCTGCATTGCTTTCCTAATGTCCCTCATTTTAGGAGCTCCTCCATATATTCAGGGTGTGCGGGTTTCTTTTTAGGAGCTCCTCCTTATATTCAGGGTGTGCGGATGTCTCTTTAGGGGCTCCGCCATATATTCAGGGTGTGCAGGTGTATTTTTAGGAGCTCCTCCTTATATTCAGGGTGTGCGGATGTCTCTTTAGGGGCTCCTCAATATATTCAGGGTGTGCGGGTTTCTTTTTAGGAGCTCCTCCTTATATTCAGGGTGTGCGGATGTCTCTTTAGGGGCTCCGCCATATATTCAGGGTGTGCAGGTGTATTTTTAGGAGCTCCTCCTTATATTCAGGGTGTGGGGGTGTGTTTTTAAGGGCTCCTCAATATATTCAGGGTGTGCGGGTGTCTCTTTAGGGGCTACTCCATATATTCAGGGTGTGTAAAAATAACATTACAGGAGTGGCACCAGCCAGTTCCCTTAATGATTTGTTTACCTGGTATATGCCAGCAGCGTATTTTCCCTTTCATCACGGCAGCAATAGCTGTACAGAGATTCAATATAGATAATACAGGCATACAAGCTTGGTGATAACTGGTCCACTGGTGCAACACTTTTATTTCTGCAACTCATACACACAGCTCTCACACACACACAGCTCTCACACACACACAGCTCTCACACACACACAGCTCTCACACACACACAGCTCTCTCACACACACAGCTCTCTCACACACACACACACAGCTCCTAGGAGCGGCAGATGGACTACTGTAGGATCTGGTAGACTTAGAGTTGTGGATAGAAGGCATGTCCCACAATCTGTGGCTCTTCTTAATTCTTTTGAGGCACTTTCAGAGTGTAGTGGTAAGACGGATGTAGGCTCAGACACCATAGTTGAGGAACCACCATCCACTATGCCTAAGGTATGCAGCACTGCAACCAAGGACAAAAATGAAAAGGTGGGACTTGATAGAAGGCAATTGTTGCTGGGTGATTCTATCATAAGAGGTGTTGAGCTGGAGAGTAGTGGTTTGGTGAGATGTCTTCCTGGGGCTACTGCTCGTAGAGACAAGAGATGTATTCTCAATATTGTCAAACAAGCAAAGCAACAAGGGGAAGTGGACGTTCTAGTCCATCTAGGGACAAATGACTTGGCTAGCAATGAGGTTTCTGAGATTAAGGAAGATTTTTGTGTTCTTGGAGGTGAAATACAGCAGATTGCGACCACTGTGTCATTCTCTGAAGTTTTGCCTGTGCATAACATTCAAGATAGGCAGATGCGCAATAGGAAATTTAATTTGTGGCTTTGGGAATGGTGTCGGGAGAAAAGATTTGGCTTTGTGTCCCATGATAGCTATAATTGGAGCAGAAAGGAACTGTATAAAAAAGATGGTTTGCATTTTACTCATAGGGGAACATATGTTCTCATTGAGAAGTTCAAAGGTTTCACAAAGGAATATTTAAACTAGGAGGGGGGACAAAAGGGTAAAAAACAATCTGCCCGATTTTCCCCCAAAACTAAATCGGAGGGTGCAAGCAACATGCGAGGTAAAAAATGACAAGCTCAGAGTCGTGTCTATAAATGCTCGCAGTTTAGTCAATAAAATCAATGAACTGGAGGCAATGATGGCAGCTGAAAAAGTAGATTTAGTGGCGGTTACTGAGACATGGTTCAGTGAGAAAAATAACTGGGACATAACAATACTGGGGTACTCTTTATATAGAAAAGACAGAGAAGGTAGGAAAGGAGGAGGAGTGGCCCTGTATGTGAAAAACATAAAAACGAACCAAATAAAAGTGAGCGAGGTGAACATAGAGTCAGTTTGGGTTACGCTAACATTTGGCAATCATACAGTAGCTCGTGTAGGTGTGATCTATAGACCCCCTGGACAAGTAGAAGAGCTAGATAATCTGCTGGTTGAGGAAATAGCCAAAATGGCAATGAAGGGGGAAGTTATTATCATGGGGGACTTTAATCTTCCTGATGTGAACTGGAAAACCAAAATAGCTGGGTGCACCAGGAGTACAAATATGCTAAACTCCTTACTGGGATTATCTCTAACACAAGTAGTTGAGGAGCCGACCCGTAAAGAGGCCATATTGGATTTAATACTCACAAATGGAGGTTTGGTATTGGACGATTATTTAAAGGAGGCATTATTGAAGGCCACAGGAAATTGCATTCGGCTTGTTAGCAAAAACAAAAAAGGGAAGAAATATAAAATTAGGCAGAAAGAGGCAAAGCAATTTATAAGAGCTTCCAAAGCACACGCAGAAGAGAAAATAGCTCAGTCAGTAAAAAAGGGGGACAAAACATTTTTTAGATTCAAAAACGAGAAAAGAAAAGTAAAACAAGGATTAGTTAGATTAAAAACAAAGGAAGGAAGGTATGTAGAAGAGGATAAAAGTCTCGCTGACTGCCTCAATGAATATTTTTGTTCAGTCTTTGCAGAAGAAAAGGAAGGAAAGGGACCTCAGTTAGGAGAGAACACTAAAGAGACATTTACATATGAGTTTACAGAGGAGGAGGTTCTACAGCAGCTGTCTAAAGTAAACACAAATAAGTCAATGGGGCCTGATGGGATCCACCCTAAGTTATTAAAAGAGCTCAGTGCTGTAATTTCAAACCCGTTAACAGATTTATTTAACCAATCCTTGCTAACGGGAGTCATCCCAGAAGACTGGAAATTAGCAAATGTTGTGCCCATTTACAAGAAGGGTAGTAGGGAGGAATCGGGGAACTATAGGCCAGTTAGTCTTACGTCAGTAGTGGGGAAATTAATGGAAACCATGTTAAAGGAAAGGATTGTTGAACATCTAAAAACACATAGATTACAGGATCAGAAACAACATGGGTGTAAGGTCCTGGAGGCCCTCACCCCCGGGCGCCCCTTTTTGTGCCTTTTACTACATGTTCCCTGCAGATTCCAAAACCCTTGTATAAACAATTCACCTTCCTGATTCTACCGTTCTGGCCCTGGATCCACACCTGCCCTTCATCCTCCCTGATTAGCCCTGTATATAAGGGAGTCCCACCCTCAACCCTGGACTTCCACATTGAAGTTACTGACTGCGATACCTGTCTACTCAAAGCTCCCTGAAACCGCCTGATCATCTCCTGAACCCTCTACTACAGACCCCAAGGACCTTCTGCTATAATCTGGACTCTCATTGCTTCACTCACCGGTAACCCTCCCATCCTGCTCCACCTCTGCCCCCCATCTAAGACTCCCCGTGTACCGAACCCCTGCTGTACCACCGACTACTCTCTGCCAGCCTTGCCGTGTACCGAACCCCTGCTGTATCACCGACTACTCTCTGCCAGCCTTGCCGTGTACCGAACCCCTTGCTGAACCCTGACTACGCCATTGCCTGTTCCTTGCCTGATTTGATGTTAGTGTTTATTTTCAATAAACACCCTTTTGTTATCTTAAACCTGCTTATATCACTGCATATTGGGCTCACAACCCCATCCTGCTACACCAACCGCAGCCAGATCCTGACAATCGCACACACACACCTACATTCTTTGGGACATAACCTGTACGGGACTCACTCCCCAACCACAAAGGGGGTTAAAGATATATTTTTCTCTTTTCCGCTGCGCGTTTCTCGAATTACGAAGCATTGTATTTCTTTTCCGCTGCGCGTTTCCCGCATTACGAAGTACTGTAAATATATATACGTATACCGTGTTATTCATTATATGCCATTTAATCTAGTAAACTATATAATTTATAAAATCCACGACGGTGCTGGAGTATATTTATTCCCTAGTGCGGGGAGACTGACCCGAGGTTCAATATCAGCGGCTCCTCTGGGAGTGAGCGCTACATATGTAAATCAGGATTTAAAGCCTAATATTACACAACTGGAAAGCGATGAGGGAAATGTGGAATCCTTATTGGTAAATATTTCGTTGGGGAATAAACAGGGAAGTCAACTATTGGTTGGCCTATGCTATAAACCACCTAATATAGATAATGATGAGGAAGAACAACTGTTAGAGCAAATTAGGAAGGCTGCACATCATGGTAGCACTTTAATTATTGGAGATTTTAATTACCCGGATATTAATTGGGATAGTGGGACTAGTAATTCAGCAAAGGGAATCCAGTTTCTGAACATTTTAAATGATACCTTCATAACACAACTGGTAGAAACACCAACTAGAGAGGATAACTGTCTGGACCTGGTTATAACAAATAATGTGGATCTTTTCTCAAATATTAATGTAAAGGAACAGTTGGGAAACAGTGACCATAATATGGTGACTTTTGAAATAAACTCAAAAAAACACATTCATAAGGGGCATGCTAAAACATAATTTTAAAAAGGCCAACTTTATTAAAATAAAGGAAGCTCTCAATGTCATTGACTGGCAGAAACTGTTTCACGGGAAAAACATTGCGGATAAGTGGAATATCTTTAAACTAACACTAGAAAAGTACACGTCACAATATATTCCACTGGTTAATAAATATAAAAGAAACAGACTGAAACCAATGTGGTTAGTAGGAAGGTAACTAAGGAAATGAAAAATAAAAAGAAGGCATTTAAAGCTTTTAAATTTGATTAAATCTGAGGCATCCTATAAAGCATATAGGGCAGCCAATAAAGCATGTAAAAATGCGATTAGATGGGCTAAACTAGAAAATGAAAAAGAATATGCCAAAGAGAGCAAGACCAACCCTAAAAGATTCTTTAGGTACATAAATTCTAAAAAACCCAAGAGTGAAAATGTAGGTTCACTAAAATCTGAGTCAGGGTTATTGTTAACTGAAGCTCAGGATAAGGCAGAAATTTTAAATGAGAATTTTTTCATCAGTATTTATCAAAGAGAAACCTATAACAGGAGACATGAAATTCATTAATTAAAACTTACTAATACAAAGTGACTGGTTGACTGAGGACAAGGTTTTGCAGAAATTAAACAATGTGAATGTGAACAAAGCCCCAGGGCCAGATGGAATTCATCCGCGAGTACTGAGAGAGCTATGTGTTGAAATATGTAAACCTCTGTTCTTAATCTTTCAAGATTCTTTTCTTTCAGGAATAGTACCAGAGGATTGGAGAAAAGCTGACGTGGTCCCTATATTTAAGAAAGGTTTAAAATTTGTGCCTGGGAATTATAGACCTGTGAGCTTAACATCTGTGGCTGGGAAAGTATTTGAGGGGTTAGTAAGGGATAATATTCAGGAATTTATTGGGAGGTATAATGTAATTGGCAAAAATCAGCATGGTTTCATGAAACACAGATCATGTCAGACTAACCTAATTACATTCTATGAGGAAGTAAGTAGAAGTATAGATGAGGGGGTCGCAGTGGATGTGATTTACTTGGATTTTGCCAAAGCTTGCGACACAGTTCCACACAAAAGGTTACTATTTAAATTGAGAAGAATTGGTCTAGATGAAAATACTTGTTCTTGGATAGAAAACTGGCTAAAAGAGAGGGTACAGAGAGTGGTCATAAATGGTACATTTTCAAGATGGACACCAGTGGTAAGCGGTGTCCCTCAGGGGTCTGTTATAGGACCAATACTATTCAATTTATTTATAAATGACCTTGAGATAGGCATTGAAAGTCATGTATCAGTGTTTGCAGATGACACAAAACTAGGAAAAGTAATACAATGTGAGCAGGATGTTACTTCGCTGCAGAGGGATTTAGATAAATTGGGGGACTGGGCACTTAAATGGCAGATGAGATTTAATCTAGATAAATGCAAAGTTATGCACTTTGGAGTAAACACACAAGTAATTTATACCCTAAATGGTAGGGAGTTAGGGAAATCCAAGCAGGAGAAGGATTTGGGAATAATCATAGACTTCAAACTAAGTAACAATGTGCAATGTCAAACAGCAGCCGCCAAGGCAAGCAAAGTATTTGCATGCATTAAAAGGGGAGTTCACTCACGGGATGAAAACATAATTTTGCCTCTGTATAAATCAATGGTCAGGCCGCACCTTGAATATGCCGTGCAATTTTGGGCACCTGTCTTAAAAAAAAAATATTATAGCGCTAGAAAAAGTGCAGAGACGGGCAACTAAATTAATAAGGGGAATGGAAGGGTTAAGTTATGAGGAAAGACTAACAAGCTTAAACCTGTTTAGTTTAGAGAAACGGCGCCTTAGAGGGGATCTGATAACCTTATATAAATATATACAGGGCCATTATCAACCATTGTCTGATAACCTATTCATTAACAGGACTATACATAGGACAAGGGGTCATCCATTTAGACTGGAAGAAAGAAAATTTAGCTTAAAGCATAGGAAGGGTTTTTTTACGGTGAGAACAATAAAGCTGTGGAATTCTCTGCCTGTTGAGGTGGTTGGGTCAGAGTCTGTTCAGACTTTTAAAAAACGACTGGATGACTTCCTGCAGACACAGAATATTAAGGGTTATAATATTTAATATGTGGGTAAAAGCTTCTTGATCCAAGGAGAAATCTGACTGCCATTCTGGGGTCAAGAAGGAATTTTTTCCCGGTAAGTTGCATATTTCAGACTGGGTTTTTTGCCTTCTTTTGGATCAACAGCAGTAGGTTATGTGGGAGAGGCTGAACCCGATGGACGCATGTCTTTTTTCAGCCTATATAACTATGTAACTATGTAACTATGTAATAAGGGTTAAATCTAAACACAAAAAACGTTTTGGGAGAACTTTTGCATGGGTTTTAAAGCTCTTAAGGGAAGAGAATGTGAGAGCTCTTCATTACACCTCCTACCTCACACGCAGCTGCTTCGTGATCTGCAGACAGAATCCCCTGCACCTTTAAGGAAGGGGGACATGACTGATGGCCTGGGCCGGATGGTCAGATAAGAAATGTGGAGCCATTGGTCATATGTGTGCAACATTGTTTCACTTACCTATATATGCATCTGTGGGGTGTGTGTTCTGTCTCTGTTCCCTGCCAGCTTCAACTGTGCATCAAGGAGATTCTGTGAGAGACCAGGAAACTTGGGAGCATGCTGCTGCTCGAGGTTTCATTTTGCAGGACTTGCTGTACAAGACTTTGGTGCCGGCCCATGAACAGTCTCCTGAGGACGCTGAGGAGCCCCACCAGTGGCAGAGGGAACGGCACTCTAAGCCCCCAGTTCGGTTAAGCCCAAGGCCTCGGAGTTCAGAGGCGTGATGGTGAAGCTGAGGTGCAGGACGCCGTTTCCCTGGTCATCTGAGGGGTTTATCGTCTTGGATGCGCCGCCTCGTGAGCTGCGTTCTGGATTGTGGCGGAGGGTGAGCATGGTGCGTGCTGCTGCTGCAGGTTTTTTCCCCTCTGGTTTTAGGTGCAGTGGTTGGTAGGGAGCAACAAGCGGATGGTGCTGGTCATGCTGGTGAGGACCGCTGACATACCGTAATTGGCTGTGGACAGATCGGCGCCCCTTACCTAGCACTCGGTGGTGGCTTTATGGTCGGAATGGTCGTTTACAGCACTCTCTTCCGAGGGGTGGCTTGGATTCTGGATCTGGAGGTTTGCGGTGGATGCCTAGTGTAGC
>RXON01003948.1:0-21667 GCA_009667805.1 Leptobrachium leishanense | reverse complement strand
CCTGAAAAAGGTAAAGGATCCAACACCATCGCAACAACCCCCACTGAATATTACACACATACAGCACACACCGTTACATACAGAGCACGCGCACACATACAGCACACACCGTTATATACAGAGCACGCGCACACATACAGCACACACCGTTATATACAGAGCACGCACACATACAGCACACACCGTTATATACAGAGCACGCGCACACATACAGCACACACCGTTATATACAGAGCACGCGCACACATACAGCACACACCGTTATATACAGAGCACGCGCACACATACAGCACACACCGTTATATACAGAGCACGCACACATACAGCACACACCGTTATATACAGAGCACGCGCACACATACAGCACACACCGTTATATACAGAAGCACGCGCACACATACAGCACACACCGTTATATACAGAGCACACGCGCACACATACAGCACACACCGTTATATACAGAGCACACGCACACATACAGCACACACCGTTATATACAGAGCACGCGCACACATACAGCACACCGTTATATACAGAGCACGCGCACACATACAGCACACACTGTTATATACAGAGCACGCGCACACATACAGCACACACCGTTATATACAGAGCACGCACACACATACAGCACACACCGTTATATACAGAGCACGCGCACACATACAGCACACACCGTTATATACAGAGCACGCGCACACACCCAGCACACACCGTTATATACAGAGCACGCGCACACATACAGCACACACCGTTATATACAGAGCACGCGCACACACCCAGCACACACCGTTATATACAGAGCACGCGCACACACCATTATATATACAGAGCTTGCGCACACACACAGCACACACCGTTATATACAGAGCACGCGCACACACCCAGCACACACCGTTATATACAGAGCACGCGCACACACCATTATATATACAGAGCACGCGCACACACCCAGCACACACCGTTATATACAGAGCACGCGCACACACCATTATATATACAGAGCACGCGCACACACACAGCACACACCGTTATATACAGAGCACGCGCACACATACAGCACACACCGTTATATACAGAGCACGCGCACACATACAGCACACACCGTTATATACAGAGCACGCGCACACATACAGCACACACCGTTATATACAGAGCACGCGCACACATACAGTACACACCGTTATATACAGAGCACGCGCACACATACAGCACACACCGTTATATACAGAGCACGCGCACACATACAGCACACACCGTGATATACAGAGCACGCGCACACATACAGCACACACCCTTATATACAGAGCACGCGCACACATACAGCACACACCGTTATATACAAAGCACGCGCACACATACAGCACACACCGTTATATACAGAGCACGCGCACACATACAGCACACACCGTTATATACAGAGCACGCGCACACACACACACACACACACAGCACACACCGTTATATACAGAGCACGCGCACACATACAGCACACACCGTTATATACAGAGCGCACACATACAGCACACACCGTTATATACAGAGCACGCGCACACATACAGCACACACCGTTATATACAGAGCACGCGCACACATACAGCACACACCGTTATATACAGAGCACGCGCACACACATACAGCACACACCGTTATATACAGAGCACGCGCACACACATACAGCACACACCGTTATATACAGAGCACGCGCACACATACAGCACACACCGTTATATACAGAGCACGCGCACACATACAGCACACACCGTTATATACAGAGCACGCGCACACATACAGCACACACCGTTATATACAGAGCACGCGCACACATACAGCACACACCGTTATATACAGAGCACACACATACAGCACACACCGTTATATACAGAGCACACACATACAGCACACACCGTTATATACAGAGCACACACACACATACAGCACACACCGTTATATACAGAGCACGCGCACACATACAGCACACACCGTTATATACAGAGCACACACATACAGCACACACCGTTATATACAGAGCACGCGCACACATACAGCACACACCGTTATATACAGAGCACGCGCACACACCATTATATATACAGAGCTTGCGCACACACACAGCACACACCGTTATATACAGAAGCACGCGCACACACCCAGCACACACCGTTATAATACAGAGCACGCGCACACACCATTATATATACAGAGCACGCGCACACAACACAGCACACACCGTTATATACAGAGCACGCGCACACACACAGCACACACACCGTTATATACAGAGCACGCGCACACATACAGCACACACCGTTATATACAGAGCACGCGCACACATACAGCACACACCGTTATATACAGAGCACGCGCACACAATACAGCACACACCGTTATATACAGAGCACGCGCACACATACAGCACACACCGTTATATACAGAGCACGCGCACACATACAGCACACACCGTTATATACAGAGCACGCCACACATACAGCACACACCATTATATACAGAGCACGCGCACACCATACAGCACACACCGTGATATACAGAGCACGCGCACACATACAGCACACACCGTTATATACAGAGCACGCGCACACATACAGTACACACCGTTATATACAGAGCAGCGCGCACACATACAGCACACACCGTTATATACAGAGCACGCGCACACATACAGCACACACCGTTATATACAGAGCACGCGCACACATACAGCACACACCGTTATATACAGAGCATGCTCACACATACAGCACACACCGTTATATACAGAGCACGCACACACACACACACACACACACACAGCACACACCGTTATATACAGAGCACGCGCACACATACAGCACACACCGTTATATACAGAGCACGCGCACACATACAGCACACACCGTTATATACAGAGCGCACACATACAGCACACACCGTTATATACAGAGCACGCGCACACATACAGCACACACCGTTATATACAGAGCACGCGCACACATACACCACACACCGTTATATACAGAGCACGCGCACACATACAGCACACACCGTTATATACAGAGCACGCGCACACATACAGCACACACCGTTATATACAGAGCGCACACATACAGCACACACCGTTATATACAGAGCACGCGCACACATACAGCACACACCATTATATACAGAGCATGCGCACACATACAGCACACACCGTTATATACAGAGCATGCGCACACATACAGCACACACCGTTATATACAGAGCACGCACACACATACAGCACACACCGTTATATACAGAGCACGCGCACACATACAGCACACACCGTTATATACAGAGCACGCGCACACATACAGCACACACCGTTATATACAGAGCATGCGCACACATACACCACACACCGTGTGGCCAGGAGCAGGAGAAGAAGACGCTCACCAGGACAGCGAGGAGAGATCCACCACGTGGGAAAGGAGAATCAAGCCTACGGAGCCTGTAGACCGGGACCAGCCGTCGTGGGTGAGCGGACACAGCAACAGGAGGGAAGCCGGGGAGACGCGACTACAGCTGGAGAGGATCGACGGGGAGAGAAGCTTCAATCGTCTGCCGCGCTGGTAAGGGAACTGCGAGGGAGAGATCAGCCAGCAGGGGGCGCCGGGAGAATACGTGAGCCAGCTGCATCATCGACGGGGGACAAACACGTGGAGCTGAGCGGGGCCACGTGATCAGAGCGCCGAATTTAAAAAAAAAAAAAAGTGTGTTTTTCCTGACGGCAATTGACCTGCTGCACGGAGGAACAGACAAGCAGGGTCGCCATCAGGGCATTACACCCCATGCTGCCATAAGGGGCCTGGCCCGGTGGGGGCCTCCGGGGCCCCGTCAGCAGCTGCGTCGCCCTTTTACAGCTCCAGTATCGGACTCTATGTGTCCGAATCTGGAACTGTGTCTCTGCTGCAGGAGCCGGAGGGGACATTGTGTCTCCTCCGGTTCCTGGCAGCTTCACTGGCTGGCTGAGCAGGGCCAAGCAGCGTGGGGGCCTCCCAAGCACGTTGATTTGGCTCCGCCCCCTCCATTCAGTGAAGCTGCGTGCCTGAGACGGAGGGCCCGGGCTGAAGAGCAGAAGAAAAGAAGATTGAAGAAAAGGAGAAGAAGAGAAGAGCTGAAGGAAGAAAGATAGCGGAGTGGTGAGCCAGGGCCCAGACCCCAAGGTCCAGACCCCAGGGCCCAGACCCCAAGGCCCAGGGCCCAGACCCCAGGGCCCAGACTGCAACGCCCAGACCCAAGGCCCAGACCCCAAGATCCAGACCCCAAGGCCCCGGGCCCAGACACCAAGGCCCAGACCCAGGGCCCAGACGCCAAGGCCCAGACCCCGTGCCCAGACCCCAAGGCCCAGACCCCAAGGCCCAAACCCCAAGGCCCAGACCAAGGGCCAAGGCCCAGACCCCGGGCCCAGACGCCAAGGCCCAGATGCCAAGGCCCAGACCCCAGGGCCCAGACCCAGGGCCCAGACGCCAAGGTCCAGACCCCAAGGCCCCGGGCCCAGATGCCAAGGCCCAGACCCAAGGCCCAGACCCCAAGGCCCCGGGCCCAGACCCCAGGGCCCAGACCCCAAGGCCCAGACCCCGGGCCCAGATGCCAAGGCCCAGACCCCAAGGCCCAGACCCCAGGGCCCAGACCCCAGGGCCCAGACCCAGGGCCCAGACCCCAAGGCCCAGACCCCAAGGCCCAGACCCCAGGGCCCAGACCCCAAGGCACAGACCCTGGGCCCAGACCCCAGGGCCCAGACCCCAAGGCCCAAGGCCCAGACCAAGGGCCAGACCCCAGGGCCCAGACCCCAAGGCCCAGACCCCAGGGACCAGACCCAGGGCCCAGACCCCAAGGCCCAGACCCAGGGACCAGAGCCCAGACCCAGGGACCAGACCCAGATCCCAAGGCCCAGTTCCAGGGACCAGACCCCAAGGCACAGGGCCCAGGCCAAACCCAGGGTGCAAACCCCAGGGACCAGGCCCAGCCTAGACCCAGGGCCCAGACCCCAAGGCCCAGACCCCAAGGCCCAGACCCAGGGCCCAGACCCCAAGACCCAGACCAAGGGCCCAGACCCCAAGACCCAGGGCCCAGACCCCAAGGCCCAGACCCAGGGCCCAGACCCCGGGCCCAGACCCCAAGGCCCAGACCCAGGGCCCAGACCCCAAGGCCCAGACCCAGGGACCAGAGCCCAGACCCAGGGTCTAGACCCAGAGCCCAGACCCCAAGGCCCAGACCCAGGGACCAGGCCCCAGACCCCAAGGCACAGGGCCCAGGTCAGACCCAGGGTGCAGACCCCAGGGACCAGGTCCAGCCTAGACCCAGGACCCAGACCCCAAGGCCCAGACCCCAAGGCCCAGACCCAGGGCCCAGACCCCAAGGCCCAGACCCCGGGGCCAGACCCAGACCCCAAGGCCCAGACCCAGGGACCAGACCCCAAGGCCCAGCCCCAGGGACCAGACCCCAAGGCCCAGCCCCAGGGACCAGACCCCAAGGCCCAGCCCCAGGGACCAGACCCCAAGGCCCAGGGCCCAGACCCCAGTCTAGACTCAGGGCCCAGACCCCAGGGCCCAGACCCCAGGCCAGATTCAGGGCTCAGACCCCAGGGACCAGCCCCCAAGGCCCAGTCCCAGGGACCAGAGCCCAGACCCAGGGCCCAGACTAGAACCCAAGGCCCAGGGACCAGGCCCATTCCAGACCCCAAGGCCCAGAGCACAGACCCCAAGGCCCAAACCAGGGACAAGGCCCAGACCCAGACCCAATGGCCATCATATACAGCCCGTTACTGTGAGATTTATTGCTGTGGATTCTGCGATACGTTCATACACACCGCACATTACTGTGAGTTTTATTGCTGTGGATTCTGTGATACGCTTATACACACTGCACATTACTGGGAGTTTTATTGCTGTGGTGCTATATTATGTACTTTTTTTTGAAGGAGGAGGAGAAAAGCTGTTAGAGGTTGAGGGAGTGCGGAAAAGCTGTTAGAGGTTGAGGGAGTGTGGGGGGGGGGCCGGGGGGCCCCGTCGTGAGGTTCAGTAAGGGGCCCCATCATTTCTGATGGCTGCCCTGCAGACAAGCATCAGCGAACAGCAAGCAATAAACAGAAAAGTGTACGATCCATTCTGGGTGACAGAGAGGAAGCGACTGCACGGCGGAGCAGGTGAGCGGACAGACAGCACACACGTGGACCTGGTACTGCGGGAGACGAGGAGACCGGGCAAAGCAGCTGCGGAAGACCGGAGCGTTTCCAGAGGGCAGTGGGGCAGCTGGCAGGGGTGAGTATGTCTGACTCGGGAAAGTGGAGCAGCTGATGGCAGAGTTTAGGAGGTCGGTGTCGCTTAGGGGGATAGCTTGGGCTAGGGAGACGATGACACAGGCCACGTCGGGGGGGAGGGAATTGGGGGAGCCCCGCAGACCCACGCGGAAGACCAGACCACCAGCACGTTTATACGACGAAATGGTGGAGGGCCCAGAGAGACGCGGCAAGCGCAGACGGGCCAGCACAGGCACAGGGGCACCCAGGTCGGGGGCGAAGCCTAGGGGGACTTCCATGGGATCACGGGGGAGGGAGGGGGCTGGTAGGGCTGGAGCAGGGGACAGTGGAGTTGGGGTTACGCAGGACTCAGGTCTAGGAGGAGACATAGCCGTTCCATCCCACGCGGGAACCATGGGGGGCTTGGACCTGGAGTGGGCAGCAGTAAGGGGGGGGGGAGGGCAGGCCAGTGAGTGAGGGTGAGATGGACCTCCATAGGGGTCGGGAAGGTAGCGACATGGAGTTGGGGGGCCCCAGGGGTTCGTTGGTGGCTCAATATTCAGACTCTGATGAATCCCTGGGGAGGAAGGGGGGACATGGATGTGGATGGGGGAAGATACCCCTGAGCCAGACGGCTGGGGGCTGCGGGGGGCAGGAGAGCAGCGCGATTCACGCAGATTCTTGGAACATTCACAGAATGGGGACGATAGAACGGGGAATGTGAGGCGTACCACGGGGCGCGCGAGGGGGGGTCCCATTAATAAACAGGGAAGAAGGGGTGGATCCGTGTCTCAAGGGGGGGCGGGGGCGATTCACAGCACAGTGTATTCCAGGTGTTTCAGGCAGGCTGAGACGACAGGACAACGAGGAGCTGGGGTGCAGGAACTACTTTCAACAAGGAGCGCCGGCACAGGAGCAAGCAGAGGCACAGACGGAGTAGGCCCCCGCCGGGGTAGGATTGGCGAGACGCCAACGGCTTCAAGGGCACCGGAAAGCAGCGGTGAGTGTTTGGGAAAATCTGGGGGGGAGCAGGATGGGGCACTGATAGCAGGATTACAGGAGTTCTTGGCTACATGGGCAAGTACGGGGAATAAGGGGGCGAAGGACAACGATGTTGGGCAAGTATGGGGCGGAGAGAAGGAATGTGAAGGGTTAGCAGGGAGGCCAGGTGGCTCCGCAAGGGGGGGGGCTCGAGAAGGAAGGGCACGGGGATAGGTCTCGGGAGACTCTGGGGGAGGGGGTCCCGGGGTCCCAGAAACCGCAAAGGGCAGCGCTTACCTTTCCTTAGCGGGCCCGTTGGGCATGCATTTAAAGCAGGAGGTGAAGGAACGCATTTGGCGTGGGGAGTACGTGGAGTTATTCTCCTTACTTCCGTTAGATGAGGTGCACGGGGCTAGGGATGGGGCGAAGACTGAGGGCAAGAAGGAGGAAGACGAGCGCAGGAAGCACTTTCAGACGGTTCCTAGATCATTTGGGAACTGGATCAGGGCCTTTTGCATTCTGGCGAGTGTAATGGGGAGCGCACGCCACAGTTGTGCTCTTCCCTGTTTTGTTACGTTGACTGCATTTGGGATGCGTGTAGGAAATATGGGGGCTGGGCCTGGTGGTACTATGACGAACAGTTTCGTCAGCGCATGGCGACACACCAGGCATGCGGTGGGACCAGATTGAAATCACACTTTGGATGCGGCTCATGATTCCACAACGCCCAGCACCCTTTCAAGGGGAGCCGGGGGAACCTCTACCAGGATTTCACCGGCGGGTCCAAAGCGCGGCGCGTGCTGGCAGTTCAATGAGGGAAGCTGCAGGTTTGGCAACACTTGCAAATTTAGGCACGAATGCGCAGGGTGTGGAGGGGACACGCGCAAGCCAGATGCATTAAGAAGGCCAGGAGTGCGGCAGCCGGGGTTGGGGATGGGATCTCGCCAGTGAAGTTAGGCGCGATGGAGCCGTGGCTAAACTTATACGCTAAATGGGGGGGGGGGTGCCCAGTTCCTGAGGGAAGGGTTTATGTGCGGTTTCCGAATCCCTTTTCAGGAACGGGAGGGGGGGGAAACTGAGGAACTTGAGGTCCGTGGCAGATTACCCTGATATTGTACGTGCTAAGGTGAAGAAAGAAGTTCAAGCGGGACGGATGGCAGGTCCATTCACGGATCCTCCCTTGGAGGGCCTCCGCATCTCGCCTTTGGGCGTAGTCCCGAAACGGACACCCGGAGCCTTTAGGCTCATCCATCATTTGTCATACCCAAAAGGGGCCTCGGTGAATGATGACATCTCTCCTGACTTGTCCTCAGTGTCGTACACTTCCTTCGACACTGCGATCCAGGTGGTGCAGGCAGCCGGCGCGGGGGAAATGATGGTGAAGGTCGACATTGAGTCGGCCTTTCGGCTTCTGCCAATTCACCCGGCCTGTCAGCACCTGCTGGGCTGCCATTTCGAAGGGGCTTTTTATGTTGACCTCTGTCTGCCAATGGGTTGTGCTATTTCCTGCGCGTTCTTCGAACGCTTCAGCACCTTCTTAGAATGGGTGGTGAAGAGGGTGGCCGGCTCACGAAGGTTAGTCCATTATCTGGATGATTTTCTCTGTGTGGGCCGAGGGGACACGAGGGAGTGTGGTTACTTGCTGCGCACATTCCAATGGATGGCACAAGCGTTTGGGGTCCCGTTGGCGCCGGATAAGACGGTGGGTCCGGATATGACCATGGTCTTCCTTGGCATTGAGATCGATTCGGTGGCAGGGGAATGTCGACTACCAGCAGATAAAGTGGCGGATGCACTACAGCAGGTGGAAAAGGCATTAGAGGCTAGGAAGATGCGGCTGAGGGAGCTCCAGTCCCTTTTGGGACGACTCAACTTTGCATGCAGGATTATCAGGGTGGGCAGGGTCTTTTTGAGGGGGCTAGCTCGGCGACAGCGGGAGTGAAGGAGGGGCATCATTTTGTGAGAATCACCAAGGCCATGAAAGAAGACCTGCGAGTGTGGCGATCTTTCCTAGTGGGTTTTTAATGGGAGGGCTTGTTTCCCGACGGCAGAAATTTGGCAGAAGAATTGGAGCTCTTTACAGATGCTTCTGGGTCGGTGGGGTTTGGAGTTTACTTTGGGGGTCAGTGGTGCGCATCGCGTTGGCCAGGAGAATGGGACGGCACACCGCTTCTTCGGAACTTGGCGTTCCTGGAATTTTTTCCCTTGCTGGTCTCCATGGAATTGTGGGGTGAGCGGCTTAAGGGTCGGAGGGTTTTGTTCTGGTCAGACAACATGGCAGTGGTGTCAGCCGTCAACTCCTTGACATCGAAGTCCCCCCAGTGGTGGGGCTGCTGAAGCGTTTTGCGCTGCGCAGTCTGGAATTCAATATTAGTTGCAGAGCCAGACATGTCCCAGGCCATCTTAACTCGGTGCTGACTCCTTGTCTCGCTTCCAGTGGGAACGGTTTCGCGACTTGGTACCCAGAGCGGATCTGGTGGGTCAGGATGTTCCGTCATCCCTGTGGAACATTGGGACAGAGAGTTTGGCTTCTGGGTGAGGGAGTCGCTGGCGCCGTCAACCTGGGCATCATATTCACGGGTATGGACGGAATGGGAGCGATGGTGGGGGGAGGAGGAGGATTCCTTGGCACGGTTACGGGCCTTTGTGGCAGCCAAATGCGCAGCCGGCGCATCGGCGGCGGTGGTGCAACATGCCTTGTCGGCCTTATCCTTTTTCTTTAAGTTGCGCGCATTGCACAAATTTGACGAGGGACTTTGCGGTACGGCAGGCGGTAAAAGGATACCAACGGAACAGGAAGAGGCGGGACGCCAGAAGGCCGGTGTCTGTGCAGTTAATGAGGGGTTTGTGGGGTTTTGTGGGGGACTTCTGTTCGGATGGATACGAAGTCGCATTGCTAAGGGCAGCAATGTCCTTGGCGTTCTTTGGCGCCCTGCGAATAGGGGAATTGGTCAGTGCGTCGAGACTGGGTAAGGGCGGGCTGCAGGCAGATGACGTGTGGCTGGAAGGCGATCGTGTGGTAATATGGATCGCAAGATCGAAAACAGACCAGACTGGAGTTGGTAAGAGGATTCCCTTGCTGAGGGCGCAGGATGACGTAATTTGTCCGGTGGGGTATGTGCAGGCCTTTTTGGCGTTGCGCCATGAACAGGGCTGCGCCTTTTTGTGCCATCATGACGGTTCTGCTTTGTCACGATACCAGTTTATAGCGATCTTCAATAAGGGACTGAGGGCATTGGGTAGGGATCCAAAAGCGTTTGGTTCGCATTCCTTTAGGATAGGGGCGGCAACGGAAGCCTCGCGTCTCGGACTGGGCGCGAGGGCCATACAGAGGTTGGGCCGGTGGGAATCAACGTGCTACAGGAAATACGTACGACCGCAATTACTGTAGTGACAGGGGCGAATTGGGGGGAGAACGTCACAAAAGAGGGCATGCGGGGGGGAATAAATTAAAAAAGAAAATAATTAAGAAATGGGGGAGAGTGATTCGCAAGGCGAACATGGAGCTGGAGGCGGTAGCAAGTCTGAAGGAAGGAGACTAATGCTTTTGTATTTGCAGGACATTCCCGTGTGGTGTGGATCATTGGCCACTCTTTCGTCTACTGGGCGGAAAGACGTGCCATCCTGAGAAAAAACGGCTCGCAACTGGGCTTTCCGGTGGAAGCGGCGCAGCTCCAGTGGATCGGAGTGCGCGGCCTCCAGTGGGCAGGATTTTTGCCCTTGGTGGAACAAGCTCTACAGGAGAGCGGAGCCTCACGTGCTGGTGGTGCACGTGGGGGGAATGATTTGGGGCAAGTGCCACAGTGTCGGCTGCTCCGGGCAATGAAAGAGGATTTACAACGGCTAATGAGCCTTTTACCACAAGTCGTGGTGGTTTGGTCGGAAATGATACCCCGGCGCGTTTGGAGACACGCGCGGGATGTGGAGGCGATACAAAGGTCCAGGTCAAGGATAAACAGAACGATGGCGTGCTTTGTACGGCAGCTGTCAGGAGTGGTGATCCGGCATCTCTTGCTGGAGGAGGACGATGGTTTCAGGTTTCTTCGGGCAGATGGGGTCCACCTCACGGATGTGGGGTCGGACATTCTAAATTTGGGTTTCGGAGAGGGTATTGAACAGGCCTTGTTTTTTCTTGATGGGAAAGCTCATTCATAAGGGTTTATGCGAATGAGCTTGTGGCGGGGGTGTGAGGCAGTGCTGGGGGTAAAGGGGCGTGGTTAACATTTCAAGAGTTAAGATTGGGGGTTATGATTAATATTGTCTGATTAAAGATATGTTTACAGATAATTGGATGGTTATGTTTATAGATATGGGTGTAATACAATTGTTACAGCACTGTTATTGTTTACATTTGATTATGCTGTGGCCTGTAATAAATATCCACTTTTAGAATGAACTTAAATGTGTGGGTGTGAATTAATGCGCCGAGCGACGAGCAGCAATGGGCACCTCAAGCACACACCGTTATATACAGAGCACGCGCACACATACAGCACACACCGTTATATACAGAGCACGCGCACACATACAGCACACACCGTTATATACAGAGCACGCACACACCGTTATATACAGAGCACGCGCACATACAGCACACACCGTTATATACAGAGCACGCGCACACATACAGCACACACCGTTATATACAGAGCACGCGCACACTTACAGCACACACCGTTATATACAGAGCACGCGCACACTTACAGCACAACACCGTTATATACAGAGCACGCACACACACACACAACACACAGCACACACCGTTATATACAGAGCACGCGCACACATACAGCACACACCGTTATATACAGAGCACGCACACACATACAGCACACACCGTTATATACAGAGCACGCACACACATACAGCACACACACCGTTATATACAGAGCACGCGCACACCTACAGCACACACCGTTATATACAGAGCACGCGCACACATACAGCACACACCGTTACACCGTTATATACAGAGCACGCACACACACACACACACACACACACACCGTTATATACAGAGCACGCGCACACATACAGCACACACCGTTATATACAGAGCACGCACACACATACAGCACACACCGTTATATACAGAGCACGCGCACACATACAGCACACACCGTTATATACAGAGCACGCACACACATACAGCACACACCGTTATATACAGAGCACGCGCACACTTACAGCACACACCGTTATATACAGAGCACGCACACACACACACACACAGCACACACCGTTATATACAGAGCACGCGCACACTGCACACACGTTATATACAGAGCACGCGCACACCGCACACACCGTTATATACAGAGCACGCGCACACATACAGCACACACCGTCATATACAGAGCACGCGCACACATACAGCAAACACCGTCATATACAGAGCACGCGCACACATACAGCACGCGCACACATACAGCACACACCGTTATATACAGAGCACGCGCATACATACAGCACACACCGTTATATACAGAGCACACGCACACATACAGCACACACACCGTTATATTACAGAGCACGCACGCACACACATACAGCACATACCGTTATATACAGAGCACGCGCACACATACAGCACACACTGTTCTATACAGAGCACCGCACACATACATACAGTACACACCGTTATATACAGAGCACGCGCACACATACATACAGTACACACCGTTATATACAGAGCACACACATACAGCACACACCGTTATATACAGAGCATGCGCACACATACAGCACACACCGTTATATACAGAGCATGCGCACACATACAGCACACACCGTTATATACAGAGCACGCGCGCACACCGTTCTATACAGAGCACGCGCACACATACATACAGCACACACCGTTATATACAGAGCACGCGCACACCGCACACACCGTTATATACAGAGCACGCGCACACATACAGCACACACCGTCATATACAGAGCACGCGCACACATACAGCACACACTGTCATATACAGAGCACGCACACACTGTCATATACAGAGCACGCGCACACATGCAGCACACACCGGTATATACACAGCTCGCGCACACATATGCAATGGACAACAGAAGTCCTTCGTCGGATGCCAGTTTCTGTCTAATTTGGTAGAGAAGTCAGATAGCTTTGCGCATAAGGAAGACACACAGACAATGAATACGTCTATATAGCTTCCGAGCCAAATGACTGCTCTGAGCCCATTTATTTGATAATCCACAAGCTTTTTTATGCTTTATTACATGTACTGATACAGGCTGTTGCCCAACATTCCATTCGTCATTATATCCATCATCACAGACATTGTTTAATACAGTTTAAAGAAAAACATCAGTGTCTTCGAGCTGTTCCTTTAGCCGTCAAGGACATTTGTTACAGGACATTCTCGGATGTTCCCAAAACATGACCTTCAAGATGTTCTTTTCACAGGACAAGAAACGTCATGTGCGTACTCAAACAAAGATAGCGTTTAAGAATAATATGCATTTGATTCTTAAATCCTAATTAACCACTTACATTACTTAAATGAGCATTTTTCTAAGCCTTTGAATATTATTAGCAAATATATACATTTCTGTCCACAACAGTCCCCCCTAAAAATGCACATTTTCCCAAGTGTACCCCTGGAGACGAGCCGTGCCTTCATCCGTTTCCCTAATAGTCTCGCCAGCCATCCCAAATCTTCGCCGGAGGTTGAGACGAGAAATTCCTATAGAATTTAACCCCTGTGTAGTCCGGTCTTCTGTGCATGGTCGAGACCGGCGGGTCAAGAGTCGGGCATTAACTCGTCTTGCAACGGGTCACTAACCTTGGCTTTAAAGCCAAATCATGGGCGGTGTTCTCGAGATAGGGGATGCATGGATTCATAATTCTGTGGATGATTTGTTACAGGTGGGCGGAGTTCGTCATACCTTTTATTCACAGGAACCCCCAGAAATTCTAGACTAGTATAGGAAGTGTTAATATTCTCCCCAGTGTCCCTACACACTTGATTAAGCAGTAAAGGTGTAGTGGATTCCACAGTTCTTTCGATAACCTTTTTAATGCAGGGTAAAACACAACATCCAATCACCGTCAACAGAACCATCATTACCAGGATAACTATCCCTATTTGTGTGAGGATCTTTTGCCAGGCACTCATCCAACTAAAATACTGATCCCATGGATCAGTAATGCCAGAGTTTTTCTTCAGTTCTTCGGACAGGTCGTCCAATCGTTTAATGGCTTTAGTGACTTTACCAGTGGGGCCTGTGTTATCCGGGATAAGGTGCAACAGGAGCCACCAGTACCTTTCAGCATCGTACAGACCCCACCCCTCTCTGCCAGTAGCATATCGAGGGCCATTCGGTTCTGGAAGGTCATTGCAGAGGTCGGGCCTAGCTGGTCGGCCAAACCCTGGAGGGCATCTCGGGTATAGTTAACAAACCTCTGTTGGTTGTAATAGATGTAGTTAATCCAATCAACATTCTTGTTGATGGTTACCATGGGGATTAAAGATTCAAATCCCGCTTTTACCTGGTTTCTAGCTTTGAACTCATTAGGCACCCCCCTTGGGACTCCTATGACATCAAGGTAGACGTGTGGATCGAAACTGCCAGGTACAGAATTCGCCTGTCTCCTTTGTCTAGTGAGTCCGGGGGTGTGGGCATTAGGCAGATCATCATCAAATGGCAGGATGTGGAGGGGCATGATGGCTTTAGCCAGAGCACACTCACCGTCCCACGCACCTACCAAGCGGGAGCGGACTCGCATGTCACCGCAGATCCAATAGACATCTCCCAGGGAGATCACCTGGTTTTGCACCTTCTTCTCCACGGCGCTGTACTGCGCACAATAGCCTTCTGTGAAGTTTCCAACTACCCGGCCACCGGTTCCCCAAGAGGAGTAACAGGTGTAGTTCCCGGGGTAGATGGTGATACTCTCTGAGAGTCTGGGGTTTCGTGTCTGGAGGGGTATTTGGACCTCCATTCTTTGCAAGCATCGTGACTTAGAGTGGTGTTGGTAAACAAGCTGAGAAAGCATTCCTCGACATCCTCTCTGAGGATACATAGCCAATTGGTTCTGTTGTGGGACTGAGCAGTATATTTCATCCATTCTAACCAAACATTCATATCTGAGTATCCTGTTTCAATGGCCATAGTATCCTCGAAAGTGGGATCAGCGATGGCCACTATACCATTGGGAGAGATCATCATGTGGTGATTAAGGGGTTTGGACTGTTGGTGCGGAGGGACCCAGTCAGGGGCAAGGTACATATCTCGTAGGCGGAATTTTCCCAGAGTCTGCGGATTCTCTGAACCCCCCTTTACCCACAAACCCAGAACATAGATACCTGAATCCCCGGGTCCTGGATTTTCTAGGGTTAGAATTAGTTTCAGTGCTGTTGCTCCTGTTCTAAACCGCACCTCCCCATCATCATCCGACTCCTGTAATTTATACTTGGGGCAGGTGTTTGGGGCCATTGTCAGTGTCATACGAGCGAGAAGTGATTTACTATTGTTATCTTTCTCGTCTAGGGCGCTTTGTGGTTTGTGTCTCCAGGCAACTCCCGTATTCCATCCCACCGATGCCCAACTACCGCACTCCTGTCCCCAATAGTAATTGGTAATGCACATATATATGTCATAATCATGTGGAATCCCATTTCTCCAGATACATTGCAAGCGGGGACCTGGGCATGGGTGTATATCACAATAGTTAAAGGTGTATGTAACCACGCGAGTGTTAGATGAATTATACCAGAAAGTGGTTAGTTTGTGTTTGGCGACAGTATCATCCATTGCGTGTCCCATGACATGGGCATTGTCCGTCAGGTGTCCCAGGGCAGCTTCCACCTGGGTTCTCATAACCGCTTGTACCATATCATCAGCTGCCTGTCCCAGTAAAACAGCTACATTGTGCCCCTGGATTCCCACCCCCCAAATGAGAAAGAAATACACAATCATGTTTGTATTGTTGTCTGGTCCGCTGTTGGTGTACAGGTCTTTTGACAGTGGGAGACGTGGATCCAGGTGGCTTTTCTTTCCAATTTTACTGAAGGTGCAGCTGTGAGGAGGACCTGGAAGGGACCGTTGTATCTGGGCTCAAGTGGATTCTTTTGAAGAAACTTTGTCATTAGTACCCAGTCTCCCGGGACCAGTTGATGAGTGTCGTGAATACTTTCAGGGTCTGGAATGCAAGAGAACACTTGACCATAGATATTAGTTAACATTTTTGAAACACTTGTGACATAATTTATTAGACAGTCGGACTGTAATTGCAACCGTTGAGGGAAACCGTATTCTGAAAGGTGACAGATTGTGTAGACCGATGAGAGCATTCATCATTGTATTTGAGAGGTGTGAGGGCCCATGTGCCTATTGTACTACAGCCGGATAGAGAGGCAAGCACACTCTATTTCTTAGTTCTGGGTTACTAGTAGTGTGACTAGCTGCTCGAGTTCCTTTTCCTGTGTCTGCTAAATGATTTAATATCAGCTTCTGGTGTACTAAACTGTCCATGTGCATTTATTTTCGTCGCTGCAACCTGTGTGAGTGCGTGTAGCTGCGCTTGTTTTGTTTCTTTTCCTTCTTCCGGCAGAAAGGATGGGGCCGAGGGGGGAAGGTGAACAGAATTGATTAAAAATCCCTCATAGTTAACAGCATCACCACTACCAGAATTAGAATCACATTTGGAACCACCCCCACCCCCCTCAGGAAAAGGAAAGAGAAGCAGCGGTGGTAAGACACAGAGAGCAGTCGAGAGCGACATTATCAGTGGCGCAGGATGGAAAATCGCCGGCATACCCGTGGTGTGCAAACTAATAATTAATCAGCAGGCATCATTAGACTGTCGTTACTAATTGTCTGTGTCTTTAGAGATTTGGACGTTTAAAACATTCCTGGCATTTAGAGAGTCAGCTCGTACTTAGCAAGGTCACACCCCGCCTGCGTGCTCGTCAGCAACGGACAGTACACCTTATCTATTGTAAACCAAAATAAGCTACGCTTCAACTGCACAGAGTTGAACATATTATTTTACTTAGCAGGGTTAAAATATCAGATTTTCACGGTCATATGAAACAAGAGGAACCATCTAGTTTCCCTTTTTTTTATTCTTTTTTTTTTTTTTTTTGCCACATAAAAAAAAAAAAAAAAAATTACACGAGAAATTGTAAAGACCATTTCGTGTTCTCAACACTTAACATTTAATACTAAATCAGCAATACTGATAGAATACGGAACCTTTCTCTCCCGAGAATATTTCGTATAAAAATAGCAATCAGCAATTACAGATACCGTGTGCATACTATGCATCACAAACCAAACCAAACCAAACCTGCTCTATCTAATATTGCATAGAGTACAGGATATTTTTAGGGTAACTTGTATTCCATATTAAGGGGCATTAACAAATCTACCATGAGATTCAAACCATGTGCAAAATTAGGTGGGTCTGGAAGATCATTCTACAATTATACAGCAAAAATAAACTTTAATTAATATATATTTATATTATCTCGTAAGGAGAATTAGTAACCATCAGAAAACAATTTTCTTTGCATCTACAAAGCGCCAACGAGCGCCGTGGTGCTGCACAAAAAACCTTAAATATCTAAAACTGTGACCTTTTTGCAGAAAAAAACCTTTACCCTGTCCTGCAGGGCAAAGCTGACATAAATATAAAGGTAGGGCGCTCACAGTATAGACATACATTAGTTTCCCAAGAATAACAATTCTGCATACAGATGTCTACATTTCATATTTGACACATACTAAAATAAACAGAGTTCGCGTAATACGCACCGAAGGTCAAGTTTTGTTACAGAACGCTCTGTTATCAGGTTCCGGCTAAAAGAATGCACTCCCCCCCCCCACCCTTGGAGAAGAGTTTGTGGACTCTGAAAACCGCGACAACCGAAAATCCTACTATTCTCAGACAAAGGTTGTAATGCATGCTAAATTTAGAAATCTAATGAAAAAGGCTGTATCCCAGTACGGGAACCAGGGGTATGCAAATATCCCTGGACACACCACACACACACACAATTACAAAGTAAACACTGTTAGACACAATATACAGTCACACTAGAAAATCTTGACAATCACAAAATAACCCATTTAGGGCGTTAGCAAACAGTCTCTCCATCAACATAGACAAACGGTACTACCTACAAGAACAATCACTCCGCATACGTACATATCTTTGTGTTTCTATCTCACATATAACACTTGTTGTCTCGGCTTACCGTGATTCACCTCTCTGACATGCATACATACATACAAACATACATGTCCTTCTTATTGCTACTTACTGGCAAGCAACCTATAGTTGCCATCTCTAGGATAGGCTTTCCCACCCTCTTCTTACATTGACTCATAAACTATCATCCGCATCCTATAGAATATCAGATTCTGCTTTCATCTAACTTTTATCCCACTCATAAAAAATTCATCGTTTTGTTTACATCCTTTTATACCCTGTCGGAACAGGCATCCCTGACCAACCGTCGATTAAATCTATACCTTTTTTTATTGACTCATACTCTATACACATATACATCCATATAAACTAATACATACACCATATACACAAATACATATATATCCATTTAAATAAATACACACACTATATACACACAAATAAACACAAAACACACAGTATATATACAAATATATATATATATTGGTTGTTTGGTCAGACATTACCTTGGGGGAAAGGCCTAAGCCAGGGATAGTGGGTCGTGGGAATTTATCAGATACAATGGCAGTATCCTGCTAATGGTCATTGGCGGCATCTGGGCTTTGGGTGGGGGCCGTTGCCTGCGGGATGCTTTACAATCCCGTTTGAGATGGGTGGATTCTCCACAAGTAAAACAGGTTTTTGGTGGACGCCTCCCCTTCCCACCAGGCTCCCCTTCCACGGTGCCTGCTGTCATACTGAGAGTGGGCTGCTGCGTCCAGGTGATAGTATTCTCAGGAGTCGGGGGTATGTCTTGGGTGTTTCGGCAGAAAGGACATCTGGTGTCGGTTTGGTGGGGTGGAAAGGTCATGAGGTCTTGGTGCTGGGGTGGAAAAGTCATGGGGTCTTGGGGCTGGGGTGGAAAGGTCATGGGCTGGCTACGGGTGACCTGGGGTGTGGTTGCAGGTATCCCTATGTGGGACGTTACAGGACGAGTGGTGTAGTACGACCCATCGATACATAACACAGGGTAGAGACCTGTCGGCTGTTTTTGGTGCAGTTGTCGGTTGGGTTGGGGTTATTATTTTCTTTTTGGATACCTTACTATAGGAAGGAGGCTCAGAACCTGGAGTGAGATAATAGTAATTCGTTTTTCCTTTCTTTTTATCGTTTCTATCCACCCTTCGTTCTTAATTTCTTTTGCAACCTTATACCAATCCTGTGGAACATCCCATAAACCATTATCAATCAACATCCCTTTCTTATTTCTCAACACATGTTTCCATTCTTCTACCTGTAATCTGGGATTATCTAATTCGCAAATCTTGCCTAACATCTTTAGGTTTGTCACTACATTACTTTTGCCTGTCCTTTCCTCAACTAACTTGCATGGTGACAACCAACCAGTATGGTTACTCTGTTCATTCCCCATTCTCGATTGTTAGCTTTCCTGATCACTCTTCAATTCCCTTAGTTTATTGACAGTCAGAAATGAGGATAGACCTATATCTATCGTGTCCTATGTTACCACGACAATAAAGCATCTTGTCCTCCCTATATTCCAAATATAGGACATATATATCCTTACAGGGTTACCTGTTCCTACCAGATATATATATTCTTGTGAGTTCCTAATAGATTCGCCTAATGCATCATCTATCCCAGTACCCACAACAAACCACTGACTGTCAATCAAACTATACTTCAATCAGAGATATATCGCGTCCTACTACACCAAGCTTGTGATCGCCTGTTGACTGTTAGGAAAGTCCTAGTACCAGGTATGCGCCTATTTCATCACATCACCTGTAACCGTCTGGAGATAGCTAACCAGGTACACGCCACTTGTTATCACAGGTCCGCGATAATCTCTCTGATTTACCAACCAACCAAAATACAACTTCTATCAGGAAATACAAAGAATCGTGAACAGACACATACAAACAAGCAGATAACTGGCATGCGGACGTGGGGGTCAGTATAATAGGTACCTGGGCAAAGTTAAATAAAACCCCACTTTTGATGGTTTCCCAAGTGTCACACTGGGGTCCCCGGGGCAGGATCACAGACCAGAATACGTCACTGATAAGATATCAAAAGGTATCTTACCTGTGAGGTTTACGAAGTTGATCAGGCTCCGGTTCTGGTGTGGTCCTGCCAGGAAATCCTCGTCGGTGACACACTGGAGAAACGCATAACCCAGGCCCCACGTTGGGCGCCAAATTGCAATGGACAACAGAAGTCCTTCGTCGGATGCCAGTTTCTGTCTAATTTGGTAGAGAAGTCAGATAGCTTTGCGCATAAAGAAGACACACAGACAATGAATACGTCTATATAGCTTCCGAGCCAAATGACTGCTCTGAGCCCATTTATTTGATAATCCACAAGCCTTTTTATGCTTTATTACATGTGCTGATTACAGGCTGTTGCCCAACATTCCATTCGTCATTATATCCATCATCACAGACATTGTTTAATACAGTTTAAAGAAAAACATCAGTGTCTTCGAGCTGTTCCTTTAGCCGTCAAGGACATTTGTTACAGGACATTCTCGGATGTTCCCAAAACATGACCTTCAAGATGTTCTCTTCACAGGACAAGAAACGTCATGTGCGTACTCAAACAAAGATAGCGTTTAAGAAAAATATGCATTTGATTCTTAAATCCTAATTAACCACTTACATTACTTAAATGAGCATTTTTCTAAGCCTTTGAATATTATTAGCAAATATGTACATTTCTGTCCACAACAGTACAGCACACCCGTTATATACAGAGCACGCGCACAACCTCAGCACACACCGTCATTACAGAGCACGCGCACACATACAGCACACAATTCCGTCATATACAGAGCAACGCGCACACATACAGCACACACCGTCCCGTCATATACAGACACAACACATACAGCACACACCGTTATATACAGAGCACGCGCACACCTACAGCACACACCGTCATATAACAGAGCACGCGCACACATACAGCACACACCGTCTATATACAGAGCACGCGCACACATACAGCACACACCGTCATATACAGAGCACACACATACAGCACACACTGTTATATACAGAGCACGCGCACACCCGTTATATACAGAGCACGCGCACACATACAGCACACACCGTTATATACAGAGCACGCGCACACATACAGCACACACCATTATATACAGAGCACGCGCACACATACACCACACACCGTTATATATACAGAGCACGCGCACACATACAGCACACACCGTTATATACAGAGCA
>RXON01003947.1:0-24774 GCA_009667805.1 Leptobrachium leishanense | reverse complement strand
GAGCCGAGCACAATAAACGCCACAGAGCCAAGCACAGCACAATAGACTGCACAGAGCCAAGCAAAATAAACGTCACAGAGCCAAGCACAACAGAATAAACGCACAGAGCCAAGCACAATAAACGCCACAGAGCCAACCACAGCACAATAGACAGCACAGAGCCAAGAACAATAAACGGCACAGCGACGAGCACAGCACAATATACGGCACAACACAGCACAATAAACGGCAGAGCCAAGCACAGCACAATAAACGGCGCCGAGCACAGAACCAAGCACAACACAATAAACGGCGCAGAGCACAATAAACAGAGCAGAGCTGTCATGGAACTGACGTAGCGCTCCCCACGTCAAACCCAAGACTTTTATTTCCATGGCGAAAACCCCAAAAGACATAGACCGTTGCTTTGGGGAAGACCTTATGTTCATTTATATTGTGTGGTTTTAAATATGTTTTACATCGTTTGGTTTTAGTTTAATTTAGTTTAGTGAAAAATGACATAGCTTGGTTTTAAAATACTAATATTCCTGTAGGTAAATGTGTCTTTGTATAAAACAGTAAACAAGCTTTGCTGTTGTGTAAATTATGCGTCAGGGATTTTCCCCATTATCTAAGTACATGTTTAATTTAAGGGATCTCTGATAGAGTGTGTGTTTAATCTTATGTGCTGGAACAATAGATGTACAAATGTTATGTGGACTGAAGGCTAAGAGAATGTGAAGAATGTTGATTGTAAATAACTGACATAATCTAATTAGTATGGGTGTGCTAGTAATTAGTATGGGATGCAAATTGTGACTGTATACTTCAGCATAAATAGTGGCGTTGTTCATTAAAAGGGTCAGATCATCTGAGTGTTTGAAACATACAGCTCTGCCTGGTGTTGTCATTTCACGTCGGCTATATCACCACCACCCAGGAACGGGTCACTCTAACTCTGCGGCAGAACCTCTATTCGCCGCGCCATTGCGCCACCTATTTTGGGATACCGCAACCACCCAGAATTGGGACCTCGACTCAGCGCCGTGCCTGCATCGTCAAGGAGACTCTACGAACCGCGGTTCGCCACGCAGACCGACCGTCTCCAGCCTTTCAATGGTCAGTAGATCCGCTGCTCGAGACGCCGAGTGCCGTGCCACTCGGTAGTCGGGCGGGATTTCCACCGTGGGTGCCCATCTACTCTCCAGATCTCCACCGCCGCGTAGGCTTCTACCCAAGCCGCTCGAGACGCCGGGGTGCCGTGCCACTCGGTAGTCGGGCTTGGCAACACAACGAGGGGGTCAGATAGAGCAGGACCGCAGGCGGATACTCCATTCCGTCACAAGAGCACAATATACAGCACAGAGCCGAGCACAATAAACGCCACAGAGCCGAGCACAGTACACATAGACGGCACAGAGCCGAACACAACAGAATAAACGGCACAGAGCCAAGCACAGAGCCAAACGCAACACAATAAACGGCACCGAGGACGGAACAAAGCACAACACAATAAACTGCGCAGAGCACAAAAAAACGGCGCAGAGCACAATATACGGCACAGAGCCGAGCAAAACAGAATAAACGCCACAGAGCTGAGCACAATAAACGCCACAGAGCCGAGCACAGTACAATAGACGGCACAGAGCCGAGCACAGTACAATAGACGCACAGAGCCAGACCACAACAGAATAAACGGCACAGAGCCTAGCACAGAGCCAAACGCAACACAATAAACGGCACCGAGGACGGAACAAAGCACAACACAATAAACTGCGCAGAGCACAAAAAAACGGCGCAGAGCACAATATACAGCACGGAGCCGAGCACAGAGCCCAGCACAGAGCCAACACATAGCCGAGCACAACAGAATAAACGCCCAGAGCCGAGCACATCACAATTAGACAGCACAGAGCCAAGCACAATAAACGTCACAGAGCCGAGCACAACACAATTAAACGCCACAGAGCCGAGCACAATAAACGCCACAGAGCCGAGCACAGCACAATAGACGGCACAGAGCCCAGCACATTAAACGTCACTGAGCCACGCACGGAGCCAAGCACAACAGAATAAACGCCACAGAGCCGATCACAATAAACGCCGCAGAGCACAATAGACGGCACAGAGCCGAGCACAATAAACGGCACAGAGCAGAGCACAATAAACCGCACAGAACCAAGCACAGTAAACAGCACATAGCCGAGCACAATAAACGGCACAGAGCTGAGCACAGAACCGAGCACAGTAAACGGCACAGAGCCGAGCACATAGCCATAAACGGCGCAGAGCACAATAAACGGCACACAGCCCAATAAACGGCACAGACCAGATCACAATAAACGGCACAGAGCAGAGCACAATAAACGGCGCAGAGCACAATAAACGGCGCAGAGCACAATAAACGGCACAGAGCAGAGCACAGGATCCCTGAAAAGAACACAAGAACAAAGCACCGAGAAGAGCACAAGAGCCCTGAACAGATCACAAGAACAGAGCACCGAGTAGATCACAGAGCCCAATAAAAGGCACAGAGCAGAGCACAATAAACGGAACATAACAGATCACAATAAATGCCACAGAGAAGAGCACAATAAACGGCATAGATCGCAGAGCACAATAAACGGAACAGAGCAAAGCACAATAGCACCGATCAGAGCACAGAGCAGAGAACAAAAAAAAAAACAACCACACAACAAAAAAAAAGCAGAGGACCTACCAAAAACGGTGCCCCCTCCAAAGAGCCTCCACAACACTTTAACAAAAGAGCATACAAACAACCAGTGCCCCCACACAAATTGTGCAACCAAGAAAAAAAAATTGTTTTAAAAAACCTCACAACCACACTAACAGGACGAAAAAAAAAAAAAGCACCAATAAAAAAAAAAAAAAATTATTAAAGAAAAATCTGCCACACTAACAGAACGAAAAAAAAACCAAAAATCGAACAAAGCAACCACCAACAAAAGATAAAAATTTTTTTTAAAAAAAATACTCACTAACACAACAAAAACTTTTTTAAAAAAAACCACCTTGGAGGTCCAAACAAAAAAACAGTGCACCCCTCTGCAAAAACCCCACAAACTACTTAACCCTTTAAATATAAAACAAAGAAAACTTCACATAAACAAAATTTATTTTTTATAGTATTTAACAAAAAAATGCCACCCAAAAGAAAGATGGATTTACAACTACAATCTGTCGCTAAAAGGAGAGAAAATCACACAGAATCTAACACTAATGACACGCCGAACGAGCAACTACAAAATTTCAGAAATAAAAAAAAACAGAAAAGAAAGAAAGAGCTAATATGGATGAAAATGCACGATGTCAAGAAAGAATCAAAAACACATTGGCCACACAGTGCGACGTGCACAAACAAAAAATAATAAAATCAAAAACAATGAACAGGGTGATTCCGTTCAGCAACATTATTGTGGAAAACTCATGTTCTGTGCACCAAATGCAATGCACTGCATTTTTTAATAACACACCAGCCATCCGACGGATTATTCACTCAATGCTGCAACAAAGGAAAAGTATACATGGGAGCCCATTAAAGTTGCTCCTTTGATAGAAGTCTAATGACAGGCGCTTGTCATGGAACTGACGTAGCGCTCCCCACGTCAAACCCCCAAGACTTTTATTCCATGGCGAAAACCCCAAAAGACATAGACCGTTGCTTTGGGGAAGACCTTATGTTCATATAGTGTGGTTTTAAATATGTTTTACATCGTTTGTTTTAGTTAATTTAGTTTAGTGAAAAATGACATAGCTTTGTTTTTAAAATACTATATTCCTGTAGGTAAATGTGTCTTTGTATACAACAGTAAACAAACTTTGCTGTTGTGTAAATTATGCATCAGGATTTCCCCATTATCTAAGTACATGTTTAATTTAAGGGATCTCTGATAGTGTGTGTTTATCTGATGTGCTGGAACAATGGATGTACACACGTTGTTGAGTTGAAGGCTAAGAGAATGTGAAGAATGTTGATTGTAAATAACTGACATAATCTAATAGTATGGGTGTGCTAGTAATTAGTATGGGTATGCAAATTGTGACTGGTACTTCAGCATAAATAGTGGCGTTGTCATAAAAGGAGTTCAGATCATCTGAGTGTTTGAAACATACAGCTCTGCCTGGTGTTGTCATTTCACGTCGGCTATATTCACCACCACCCAGGAACGGGTCATTTTAACTCCGCAGCAGAACCTCGATTCGCCGCGCCGTTGCGCCACCTTGAATTGGTACCTCGGGATACCGCAACCACCCCGAATTGGACCTCGACTCAGCGCCGTGCCTGCATCTTCAAGGAGACTCTACCGAACCGCGGTTCGCACGCAGACCGTCTCCAGCCTTTCAATGGTCAGTAGATCCGCTGCCCGAGACGCCGAGTGCCGTGCCACTCGGTAGTCAGGCGGATTTCCACCGTGGGTGCCCCATCTACTCTCCAGATCTCCACCGCCACGTGGTCTTCTACCCAAGCCGCTCGAGACGCCGGGTGCCGTGCCACTCGGTAGTCGGGCTTGGCAACACCAAAGAGGGGGTCAGATAGAGCAGGACCGCAGGCGGATACTCCATTCCGTCACATTGGGTGGCAAGCGGTGGGATAGCTCTCTGCACCCCCCAAGAAGACCCTCGCCATGGTGGTGTACAGTCACTACACCAGGGACACCCTACGTGGCATGTTGGAGAATCGGGGAGGAAATCCGGCAACAAAAATAAGAAAACCTGGTGAAGGAGCTTCACAGGATGGACCAGCAACTGATAAGCGTCCCCAACCCCGTAGAACCCTGGTTCGAGGTTTACAGCACGCCTGGAGCTTCATCCAAGGAATCTACACCCCTCAGCATACTCTTTTGTGATTTACAGCGCACCTGGGGTTGTAATTGAGGACACCGCACATCCAGCGACCCTTGGATGGAGGCTTACAGCTCGCCTGGAGCTGCATCCGAGGACGCCACACCCCCCAGCGATACCTCTTTTGTGATTTACAGCGCGCCTGGAGTTGTAATTGAGGACACAGGACCCCCGTCCATAAGAGACCGGTTCCAGCGAAGAGTAAGGAGGGCGATGGCCCAGGCCCAGGCGGATGCACCTGTACCTGCAGGACGAGCACTGGTGGAAAGATTTTGTCCGCCAGGAGATGTGGAACGAAGCCATTCAACAGGAGGAGGACTGCCCTGAAGAAGCCCTTCCCACTTATACGGAGAGGTACGAGCACCAGTGGTACTTACGGGTGCCCTTTTGGGAGCACAGCCCAGAGAGGAATGGCTGACGGAGCTAGGCAAACTGGTCCAGAGCGAAATTATACTGGACACCAGCTACAGAGCCCTCCAGTGGTTTACGTCCCAACTAATGCCAGCACAGCAGACAGCGGCCCAACAAAAGGCTTCGACTACGGCGGCACAGGGCTGCTGTATACAAGGATGGGCAAAGACCCCGGTTTTGGGGACGACACAGAGTGGCGGCGGGAACAACTCCTGGACCTCCGGTATGAGGAACTGGAAGACCTTGACGATGACGTGATGCAGAGAACTGGAGTTTCTGGTTGAGCAGGAATGGGAGCTCGAAAAAGGCCTACAAAAGGCTGTTCGACGACGCTCCACAGCTAGGCCTGAGCCCCATTACCTGGGACTGTCTAGCGGAAGAAGCAGACAGCCCAAGTGACATTGAAGTATTGGAGCCCGAGATGCTCCCATGGGTCCCCGTCGGGACCACAGTAGAAGAAGCCGGCCAGCTCAGAAGAAGCACGGCAGGTGCCAAGCGACCAGAATGGGCCGCGTAAAGGTCCGAGTGCCCAGGAGGAAGTTATCCTCCCACCCCCGCAAGAAGACACTGTGGCAGTGTCCGTTTACCCAGCAGAAGAGCTGGCAATGGGGCAGAGTGCCGCTGGCCTCTGCCCACCCTCCCTTATCTGCCCCGAGGAGCAGAAGGAGGATTTACCTGAGCTGCTTATCCCACAGCCGTTGACCCCATCCGACCCCCTGGACTTTGTTCCTATACCCACCTCCCCAGCAGAAGATCTGGCAATGCGGCAGAGTGCCGCTGGCCTCTGCCCACCCTCTCTCGTCTGTCCCGAGGAGCAGAAAGAGGATACACCCGGGCTGCTTATCCCGCAGCCACTGACCCCACCGGAGATGGAGGACGCCATTCTCCTGCCCGGGGACCCTTCCTCGGCCTTCAACCTCCCAGCCGACGCGCTGGCAATGGGGCAGAGCCTGTTTCAACTCTGCCCATCTCCACACCCCTTTGGCCCGGAGGCCCCATGCAGCCACTGTTTTTTCCAACGGCTGACCAGGGCACTCGGGGCGCGTGCATTTAGCACCCGTTTTTCCCGGGTGCACGATACCTCTGGAGGTGGTACAGGTGGTACCCCTCCCCGACCACAGGACCCTTATTCCGGAGGGGGTACCCCCAAAGATTTGTACCCCCAACACGCCAGGCACTGCCGCAAGGACAAATGGAGAAGCCTGGTGGCTCGCCTCCTCCCAACAGACTATGGACCCAGGTATGGACTATTGCTCCAACGACCCCGCGTCGACCCGTTGGGGTCCAACTGTGGCCGTCGGACTCCTTTGGGGAGGGAGATATGTCATGGAACTGACGTAGCGCTCCCCACGTCAAACCCCAAGACTTTTATTTCCATGGCGAAAACCCCAAAAGACATAGACCGTTGCTTTGGGGAAGACCTTATGTTCATTTATATTGTGTGGTTTTAAATATGTTTTACATCGTTTGGTTTTAGTTTAATTTAGTTTAGTGAAAAATGACATAGCTTTGGTTTTAAAATACTATATTCCTGTAGGTAAATGTGTCTTTGTATAAAACAGTAAACAAGCTTTGCTGTTGTGTAAATTATGCGTCAGGGATTTTCCCCATTATCTAAGTACATGTTTAATTTAAGGGATCTCTGATAGAGTGTGTGTTTAATCTGATGTGCTGGAACAATAGATGTACAAATGTTATGTGGACTGAAGGCTAAGAGAATGTGAAGAATGTTGATTGTAAATAACTGACATATTCTAATTAGTATGGGTGTGCTAGTAATTAGTATGGGTATGCAAATTGTGACTGTATACTTCAGCATAAATAGTGGCGTTGTTCATTAAAGGATTCAGATCATCTGAGTGTTTGAAACATACAGCTCTGCCTGGTGTTGTCATTTCACGTCGGCTATATCTCACCACTACCCAGGAACGGGTCATTTTAACTCCGCAGCAGAACCTCGATTCGCCGTGCCGTTGCGCCACCTTGAATTGGTACCTCGGGATACCGCAACCACCCCGAATTGGGACCTCGACTCAGCACCGTGCCTGCATCTTCAAGGAGACTCTACCGAACCGCGGTTCACCACGCAGACCGTCTCCAGCCTTTCAATGGTCAGTAGATCCGCTGCCCGAGACGCCGAGTGCCGTGCCACTCGGTAGTCGGGCGGATTTCCATCGTGGGTGCCCCATCTACTCTCCAGATCTCCACCGCCACGTGGTCTTCTACCCAAGCCGCTCGAGACGCCGGGTGCCGTGCCACTCGGTAGTCGGGCTTGGCAACACCAAAGAGGGGGTCAGATAGAGCAGGACCGCAGGCGGATACTCCATTCCGTCACAGCGCTCATAAGCATTCAAAAAATTTCAAACAAAATATTCGATCTATCAACAGTTCATTAGCATTTGCTTCCATGGGGGCAAACATTACTCCTCCTCCTGGTTATGGACCTTACTGCTTTAGAATTAATGGCCAGATTTACCACCGAACTGCATCTCTTCATCCACACAATGAGGAGAACCGAAAGTTTACACAACTATATATTCTTGACCCCGATGAGGCGCTAAACAACGCCTCATGATTAATGAAAATTCAAAATGCAACCCTGAGCTCATGACAGAGTTAAGCACTTTTATGGATAAAAACAATCCATTTGCTGAAGCCTGTAAGATGTTATATGAGGTAGAACAAGAATCCTTACAGGAGGCTAAACAAAATGGCACTATAACACCAACTGTCACCATGGCGATAGTACAAGATCGCACGGACGATCAACGCAGATACAATGCACCTCGCAGTAATGAAGTAGCTATTATTTTTCAAAATGATGATGGAGAACCTCCTCTCGAAAGAGATCTTATCATTCATTGCCGAACGCAAAACACAGACAGAAAAACAGAAAGGATAAGCATTTTAGATCCAAACTTAGAGCCGATGCTCTATCCACTTTTATTTCCTTTTGGGGACCAAAGTTGGTCACCTCGCATTAAACTTAACTACACCCCTACTACTGTAAAAACCATACGCAATCATTCGTCTGCTAAGCCAAGAGAAAGGGTCACTCAAATGCAATTTTATGGCTACATGCTTTCCATCTGAAAAGATTTCAACCCATTTTTAAATGCAGGCAAATTAACTCAACAGTACTTTGTAGACGCATATGTTAAGACCGAAGGTAACCGTCTAAACTATGTACGACAAAATCAGTCCAAATTACGAGTTGAAAAATACACAGGTCTCATGGACCATCTACAAAACGCTGCCGAAGAACAGAGCTTGATACCAGGAAAAGCAGTAATACTTCCATCAACATTCCAGGGTAGTCCCAGAAACATGCTGCAAAACTACCAAGACGCCATGGCTATTGTGCGAAAGTATGGGAAGCCTGACTTCTTCATAACAATGACATGCAACCCAAAATGGCCAGAAATTATAGAAAATATTACAGAAGGTCAAGCAGTGGAATACCGTCCAGATTTGGTGCCAAAGTTTTCAACTTAAAGCTAAAAGAACTACTACACGACATCACAAACAAACATGTGTTAGGTAAACCTGTTGCTAAAATTCATGTAATAGAGTTTCAAAAATGTGGATTACCTCATGCACATATTTTACTCATATTATCACCTCAAGATAAGCTTAAAGATGCTGATGCTATTGATAGCTTCATTTCAGCAGAAATCCCCGACATTCACGCACAACCCCGATTACATGCAATAGTCATCAAACACATGATACATGGACCATGTGGCCCTCAGAATATTAATTCACCATGCATGGCTGATGGTGTTTGCTCAAAAAACTTCCCAAAACCATACCAAGACCAAACTTTGCCAAACATGGACGGCTATCCACTGTACCGGAGAACACAAACAGCTGCTTCTATTGAAGTAAATGGAAAAATAATCAATAACTCTTGGGTTGTGCCATACAACCCATTATTAGCTTTAAAATACAACTGCCATATAAACGTTGAGAGCTGCGCTTCTATAAAAAGTGTAAAGTACTTATTCAAATACATCTATAAAGGACATGACTGCGCAAATATTGCCATCAAAGAACATGCAACGCTCCATCATGACGAGATCACCTCCTTCATGGATTCTAGATATGTGACAGCTCCAGAAGCGGCATGGCGTCTTCTTGGTTTCAAAATGCACCATCAAACACATACCATCGTGCGTTTACAAATCCATCTTCCTGACGAACAGTCGGTATACTTTAATGAAGATAACATCAGGAACGCTATAGAAAGAACACAATCAAGAGACACAACATTGACAGCTTGGTTCACCTTAAACAGAGTAGATGTGGCTGCCCGCAAATTCCTGTATACTGATATTCCACAACATTTTGTATTTCAACAGAAAAATACCACATGGAAAGGAGATTGAGACATCGAGAAAATAACACTATTGGGCGAATGTACTCTGTTAACATAAATTCAGATGTTGAGAGATTTTGCTTGAGATTACTATTACTCCATGTTAAAGGAGCCACCTCATTTGAACATATCCGAACAGTTGGTGGTGTGCATTGTCCAACATTCAAAGAAGCTGCTCAAAGACTCGGTCTTTTTCAGGATGATGAATTATGGGACTTGACTCTTCACGAAGCTTCAAATGAGATGATGCCTCAACTGCTTCGAGAGCTTTTTGCCAACATTTGTGCCCTTGCATCTCCACCAAATGCTAAACAACTGTTTGAAAAATATAAACAACAACTCATTGAAGACTTATCGAGACACCCTGGCCACACACCAGACTGCCAAACATGTCTCAATAATGCACTATTAGACATTCAAGACATTTTAATTGTTAACGGGAAAAAATGTCAGGATTTCGGTATACCAACGCCTACCGACTATTCAACCGTCTTAACAACAGACATTTATGATGCAGTTCTTCAAAGTCACATAGGAGTACAAATGCAGGCGGCTTTAAATGATCTACAAAGAGAAACTTTTGAAGACATTCTTTCTGCCACCCAAAACGATACATTACCCCAAAGGTGTTACTTTCTCGATGGTCCTGGAGGTAGTGGCAAAACATACCTATACCAAACTTTATTGCATTCATTTAGAGGAAACAAAGAGATAGCATTAGCTGTTGCTTCTACTGGAATTGCTGCTAATTTACTAGAGGGTGGATGCACATATCACTCACAATTTAAACTGCCTGTTCCTTTGTTGGACACTTCAACATCTTCCATGAGGCAAACATCTAATGATGCCTTAGAAAAACAAAAATTATAATTTGGGATGAATCGACCATGGCTCCAAGTGATGCTCTCAGATGCGTTGACAAACTACTGCAAGAGCTCATGAAAAACAACCAACCTTTTGGCGGTAAAACAATTATCCTCGGAGGCGATTTCCGACAAACTCTACCTGTTGTGGCACATGGCAGTCGATCAGCAATCGTTGAATCCAGCATTAAATTCAATACACTATGGGATAAATTTAAGATCATAAAGCTGCAAACAAATGTAAGATCTGTGGATCCAGAGTTCAGCTCTTGGCTAATAAAACTTGGCGATGGAAAACTCACAAACGAACATGGCTTCCATCAAGATATATTTCAGATACCACCTAAAATGATCTGCAAAAACTCCATTGAGTGACCGTTTACACCCTGATCATATTTCAACGTTTGTGAAAACTGCAATTTTATGCCCCAAAAATTGTGATGTGGAAAACATCAATGAAGAAGTGCTTAGTTTGTTAGAAGGTGAGAGCAAAACCTATTTAAGCACTGATTCTATTGATGATGAATCACAGGAAGACAAGGATAATTACCCCATTGAGTTCTTAAATGAATTGGCTCCTTCAGGGATGCCAGTTCATAAACTGAAACTAAAAACTGGCTGTATTATTATGCTCCTGCGTAACCTGAATACAAAGAGAGGCCTGTGTAATGGAACAAGACTGATTGTGACAGCTATGCGACAAAATTTGCTCATTGCTAACGTATTGACACCTACCTCAGAACGAAAAACATCTTCATTCCTAGAATTGATTTAGCCCCAAGTAACACCGAACTGCCATTTGTTTTACGAAGGAGACAATTCCTGTTAAATTGGCATTTGCAATGACTATTAACAAATCCCAAGGACAAACCTTTGACAGAGTTGGCATCTATTTACCAGAACCCGTCTTCAGCCATGGACAACTATATGTTGCATTCTCTCGAGTCAAGAGCTCTGCGGACGTTAAAATCAAAGTCATCGATGGACGTGAACAAGGCTACTTATTACCAGGGACTGATGCATGCTTCACTAAAAATGTTGTATTCAAAGAAATTTATTCAAAATAGTCACTAAAAATATTTAACTTTTCTTGACGCTGCTGTGTTTTCCTTTCCACCAACATTCATACGCACCACACTTATCAATAGACTGCCGTCTGGGCAGGCTTTACACCTAGTAAACACATAACAGATCAAAGTCTGTCCTATAAAGCAGGGCTCGATAAATCCCAGGTCGCCATGGCACTAGAAATTGCATCCTGGCGTCTGGACTTTTGTCAGCCCATTCTCTGTTGGTACAGGCATGAGAAATTCCTATTGCCGACACCCCGGATGTGAAGTTCTGTGCACTGTGCAGCATCTGCCCACATGCTGTCGCCGATTGTCCCACCCAACTTTTCTTCCTGCAGTGTCTGTGACTGCACATTCTGATGGGCGGGACCAGCATCACCCAATGCTCCTCCCTCAGGCATCACACAGACATGAATGCTCCCTGTTCCCCATGAATGCACTCTGTCCCCTCCTACCTCCAAAAGCCCAAAAGCTCACTCTGTCCCCCAACAGCTCATGACCCCCCAGCAGCTGCATCCCAAGTGTTGGGAGATGCTGGATCAGTGTGCCATCACAGTCAGGGAGTGAGGGGCCGTGCTGCCTCTTTCTCTTCAGCAAAGAGGCACAGGGGTCATTCAGACACCTGTATCTCCGTCCCTGTGCATCATATGTGGTCGATCAAGTCATCATTAAAAAGGGCAGAGTCTGGCCTTTCCAATGATATCAAACATGAGCATATTCAGTGTTTTAATTAAAATAAAAACTTAACTTTTCCTTTTCACAGGCTTGAAATGGCTCAGCATCGTAAGGGTTATTGGTCAGGCTATATGTTTCATTGTATTAATGGAAATGATGGAGCTGTGGATGCTGGATTTGGATGGTGGAATAATAGGTAGGTATGATAAAGTAGTGGTTGCAGCCCGAGGGGATGTGTCTGACACCCAAAAACTCAAAATAGAGCAAAAATAGAGAGGGTCCCCTTAAGCGCAAATATATTATATGATTGAAAATCCTATAACTTGGGTATCCTATACTATAATAGAGTAAGGCTTGGCGTGTGCGTCGCCAAGCCTTACTCTGCGCATGCGCGCGCAACCAGCTGCGGTTGGTTGTGCGCGCATGCAACCGCCGCGGCACGAGCCGGCTGTGCGCTCCCCGCGGCGGTTACAAGATGCACACAGCAGCCGGGTAGAGGCTGCGCTCGCAGCCTCTACCCGGCTGCCGCGCGCATCCAACCCCTGAGCGGCGAAGGGAAAGTTCCCTCGCTTCCGCTCTTTGAAGGACCCAAGCCGCGGTTACGTGGGAGTCCCATGTGACCGCGGTTGGGTCCATCAACGAGCGGAAGCGGGGAAACTTTCACTTCGCCGCTCGGGAAGGTAAGTATGCGTAGCTCATGGGGCGGCTGTCCGAATACCGATAGAGCATTCGAACAGCCGCCCCATGTCTGGTCTGGGGTCTGAGCTGGGGCATATCCATGAGAGCTTGGGGGGCATATATCCAGGAGCTGGGGCAATATCCACGAGCTGGGCCAGTATCCACGTGCTGGGGCAGTATCCATGCGCTGGGGCAGTATCCACGAGCTGGGGCAGGATCCACGTGCTGGGGCAGTATCCACGAGCTGGGGCAGTATCCACGAGCTGGGGCAGTATCCACGCGCTGGGGCAGTATCCACGCGCTGGGGCACCCATGCGCTGGGGCAGTATCCATGAGCTGGGGCAGTATCCACGTGCTGGGGCAGTATCCACGCGCTGGGGCAATATCCACGAGCTGTGGCAATATCCACGAGCTGGGGCAGTATATCCACGAGCTGGGGCAGTATATCCACGAGCTGGGGCAGTATATCCACGTGCTGGGGCAGTATATCCACGTGCTGGGGCAATATCCACGAGCTGGGGCAATATCCACAAGCTGGGGCAATATCCACGAGCTGGGGCATATATCCACGAGCTGGGGCATATATCCACGAGCTGGGGCATATATCCACGAGCTGGGGCAATATCCACGAGCTGGGGCAATATCCACGATCTGGGGCATATATCCACGAGCTGGGGCAATATCCACGAGCTGGGGCATATATCCACGAGCTGGGGCAATATCCACAAGCTGGGGCAATATCCACGAGCTGGGGCAGTATATCCACAATAGACTGCCCTCTGGGCAGGCTTTCCACCTTGTATAATATAAATCTGTAGAATTTATGTGCCAAGAGGAGGAAAATGCCAGTAAGTAGAGTATTTGAGTAGCTGGATATTCATAACAGTGCTTAGTGCAAGTGCGTAATCACTATAAAACCGTAAGGATTGGGTCAATAAAATGCTGGTGCAGAGTAAATCAACTGTGACTCAACAGTGAAAGCAAATTGTGAATTATTCCAGCCTTGGTGTTAGAATAATCTTAATTTTAATAAAAACAGGAGGCAAATATTTTGCATTATCTTTTCTTTACTAAACCTCCAGCAGCAAAGAAAGTTTACATACAGGGTTATCCAAAGAGATCCGAATTGCTTGAGAAAGGTAACCGAACGCTGAAAATCAGCGTTCGGTTACCTTTCCTGACCATTCGGCTATCCAGAGAGCAGGCAATTCGCCAAATCCTGGCGAATTGCCTGCACATACGGTGCCTGTTCGGTGCCTGTTCGAGGGCAGTGAAATCCCCATGAAAAAGCACTGCTTCGGCTATTCAGAGAACACCAACCAGCAGTGAAAGGTTCCCCTAATGCCCTGCCATTCGGTGGTTTAATTCGGCAAATTTATTCAGGTGAATCCCATAGGCTTCAATGTTAAAAATATTCCCGTTTTAATTCAATATCTAATAAACCGTTCATTATAAAATTCTGCAGCAAAAAGTTTCTTTATTTATAGATTTTTTAGGATACTTTAAGCGTTTTTCTGATTTGTAATTTTTTTTTTTAAAAGTCAGATTTTTTTTTGATTTTTTTTTCAGTTTACTTATTTTTTTTGTAACAGCCCTCTTTATTATCATTCCCTGGACCTCCTGTGTAAATTTCAGACATTTTCGCTTAGTAGTTTCTTTGCAATCAGCGTTTCATTTTCACAGATTCATACAAATGGTTTTGCTAATTTATTCACTGCCTCCTCTACGTCACAGCTGCTTCGGCTCTGTGTGATTCGGCTCCTGTTCGGCTCCTGTTCAGCTTTTTCGAAGGTTAATCCAGATGTTTTTGCTTGTTTTCGGCGTGCATTCGCTGGGTTTTGCAGTTAGTTTTCGTCAGGTTTTCGGCAGCTTTTCCCTGCAATTCAGGGACCCTGTGGTGCTTGCTGAATACACCGCAGGTTCACCGAAATGCAATCGGCAAAAGGAACCGAATTGAAGAGAACGAAAAGTCACCGAACGTGCGGTGACTTTTCGAATCTCTTTGGATAACCCTGATAGTAACAGAGTAAATCCCCTCCCAAGTCATCTTTTCTTGAATGGTGAAATATCAGGTGACAAGACAAAACAGGAACCGTAAAAAATGGAAGCCAAACAGGAACCGTAGAAAATGGAAGGAAAACAGGAACCGGCAAAGTGGTGACACTGAAGGGGCAGAAATCAACAGAAGACAGGCCTGCCAACGAGGACCAATGGGTCAGCGGGAGCCAACCAAGCTAAGAGAGAGACAGAGAGAGCACGTGAAAGTACCAGGTGATGGAAATGTGTCAACAAGCAATTAGCAGCTAGCACAACAGACACGGTACATATGGAAATGGTATAAGAGCAATGAAAACCAAAAGTCTAGGGTTACTTAATGAAGACTAGACAAAACACATGCCTGCAAAGATGGCAGACATACTTAATGAAAAAGAAGGTTAATGAAAGAAGAACACAAGGCCGACATAGAAATTGAGTACTTTTATTTTCTTTTAAGTTTATTTTTACTTCATTGTATGTATGCTGAGTGACATTTGAAGGTTGTACCTATGTGCAAATTGCGCACATAGTAAGAGAACCGGGAAGGGAGGGTGGGAAAAATATTCACCTCCTGTCTTTATTAAAATTAAGATTATTCTAACACCAAGGCTGGAATAATCCACAATTTTATATCAAGGCAGGAGGCTTCATATTTTGCAGTTTTAAAGCTGCACCAGACCCCCAGCGGCATGAGAACGAAGTCGGAAGTTAAAGGTACGGAAAGCAGCCGCCGAGTTGAAGTACGGCTTGGGAGCGTGAAAACTACCCCCCCAGGTTAGAAGGAGATGCCGAGTGCATTAAACGCTGTGACATCTAAAACCCGTCTAAAGGACACCAGGCACAACAGGAGGGTTAGTTTCACAGAGAGTTGGTGCAGGGAAAGCAAGTCCTGTGGAATCAGTGGAAGAGGGGCTGTAGTGGGATCAGCCTGTTGTTGCATACACCAGTCACATCATGTCCTCCAGGCGTAGCGGTAACATTTCTGAGGTCCAGGAGCCCATGACTCTGACAACTGGGTAAGAGTCGCATCTGGTATGTCTGATAGCATGAGGGATCCCCGGAAATCATCCACACCATCAGCAGAAGATTCCTTTCCAAAACAAGCAGGTGTGAGTTGCCTTGAGGATTCAGGAGGACATGGACGGCAGCAGAAGCAGGTGTTGACAGGAGAGCTCCAGCACCAATGTGAATCAGGGCTGAGAGTGTCATAGGGGTGTGAGGAGCAGAAGCCGCACAGTCTGTTAACATCCTTCTTGAAATGTTCACATAATCATCGAATACGGGAAAACGCATAAGCGTGGAGGCCAGGATTGGAGAAAGGCACCCACTGCTGTTGCCTGCGGGTCCGGTGTGACGGAATGGAGTATCCGCCTGCGGTCCTGCTCTATCTGACCCCCTCTTTGTGTTGCCAAGCCCGACTACCGAGTGGCACGGCACCCGGCGTCTCGAGCGGCTTGGGTAGAAGACCACGTGGCGGTGGCGATCTGGAGAGTAGATGGGGCACCCACGGTGGAAATCCGCCCGACTACCGAGTGGCACGGCACTCGGCGTCTCGGGCAGCGGATCTACTGACCATTATAAGGCTGGAGACGGTCTGCGTGGCGAACCGCGGTTCGGTAGAGTCTCCTTGAAGATGCAGGCACGGCGCTCAGCCGAGGTCCCGATTCGGGGTGGTTGCGGTATCCCAAGATACCGATTCAAGGTGGCGCAACGGCGCAGCGAATCGATGTTCTGCTGCGGAGTTAGAGTGACCCGTTCCTGGGTGGTGGTGATGTATAGCCGACGTGAAATGACACCACCAGGCAGAGCTGTATGTTTCAAACACTCAGATGATCTGAATCCTTTAATGAACAACGCCACTATTTATGCTCAAGTAAGACAGTCATAATTTGCATACCCATACTAATTAGGAGCCTACCCATACAATGAGGTGTTTCCCCATACTAATTAGGAGCCTACCCATACAATGAGGTGTTTTCCCATACTAATTAGGAGCCTACCCATACAATGAGGTGTTTCCCCATACTAATTAGGAGCCTACCCATACAATGAGGTATGGCAGTTATTTGCAATCAACATTCTTCACATTCTCTTAGCCTTCAGTCCACATAACATTTGTACATCTATTGTTCCAGCACATCAGATTAAACACACACTCTATCAGAGATCCCTAAATTAAACATGTACTTAGATAATGGGGAAAATCCCTGACGCATAATTTACACAACAGCAAAGCTTGTTTACTGTTTTATACAAAGACACATTTACCTACAGGAATATAGTATTTTAAAACCAAAGCTATGTCATTTTTCACTAAACTAAATTAAACTAAAACCAAACGATGTAAAACATATTTAAAACCACACAATATAAATGAACATAAGGTCTTCCCCAAAGCAACGGTCTATGTCTTTTGGGGTTTTCGCCATGGAAATAAAAGTCTTGGGGTTTGACGTGGGGAGCGCTACGTCAGTTCCATGACATATCTCCCCTCCCCAAAGGAGTCCGACGGCCACAGTTGGACCCCAACGGGTCGACGCGGGGTCGTTGGAGCAATAGTCCATACCTGGGTCCATAGTCTGTTGGGAGGAGGCGAGCCACCAGGCTTCTCCATTTGTCCTTGCGGCAGTGCCTGGCGTGTTGGGGGTACAAATCTTTGGGGGTACCCCCTCCGGAATAAGGGTCCTGTGGTCGGGGAGGGGTACCGCCTGTACCACCTCCAGAGGTATCGCGCACCCGGGAAAAACGGGTGCTAAATGCACGCGCCCTGAGTGCCCTGGTCAGCCGTTGGAAAAAACAGTGGCTGCATGGGGCCTCCGGGCCAAAGGGGTGTGGAGATGGGCAGAGTTGAAACAGGCTCTGCCCCATTGCCAGCGCGTCGGCTGGGAGGTTCAAGGCCAAGGAAGGGTCCCCGGGCAGGAGAATGGCGTCCTCCATCTCCGGTGGGGTCAGTGGCTGCGGGATAAGCAGCCCGGGTGTATCCTCTTTCTGCTCCTCGGGACAGACGAGAGAGGGTGGGCAGAGGCCAGCGGCACTCTGCCCCGTTGCCAGCTCTTCTGCTGGGTAAGCGGGTGTGGGAACAAAGTCCAGGGGGTCGGATGGGGTCAACGGCTGCGGGATAAGCAGCCCGGGTAAATCCTCCTTCGGCTCCTCAGGGCAGACGATGGAGGGTGGGCAGAGGCCAGCGGCACTCTGCCGCATTGCCAGATCTTCTGCTGGGGAGGTGGGTACAGGAACAAAGTCCAGGGGGTTGGATGGGGTAAGCGGCTGCGGGATAAGCAGCTCGAGGGTATCCCCCTTCTGCTCCTCAGGGCAGATGGTGGAGGATGGGCAGAGGCCAGCGGCACTCTGTCCGGTTGCCAGCTCTTCTGTTGGGGAAGCGGGTGCAGGAATGACGTCCAGGCGGTTGGATGGGGTCAACGGCTGCGGGATAAGCAGCTCGGGTAAATCCTCCTTCGGCTCCTCAGGGCAGACGATGGAGGGTGGGCAGAGGCCAGCGGCACTCTGCCGCATTGCCAGATCTTCTGCTGGGGAGGTGGGTATAGGAACAAAGTCCAGGGGGTCGGATGGGGTCAACGGCTGTGGGATAAGCAGCTCAGGTAAATCCTCCTTCTGCTCCTCGGGGCAGATGAGGGAGGGTGGGCAGAGGCCAGCGGCACTCTGCCCCATTGCCAGCTCTTCTGCTGGGGAGGTGGGTACAGGAACAAAGTCCAGGGGGTCAGATGGGGTCAACGCTGCGGGATAAGCAGCTCAGGTAAATCCTCCTTCTGCTCCTCGGGGCAGACGAGGGAGGGTGGGCAGAGGCCAGCGGCACTCTGCCCGTTGCCAGCTCTTCTGCTGGGGAGGTGGTACAGAACAAAGTCCAGGGGGTTGGATGGGGTAGCAGCTGCGTGATAAGCAGCTCGGGGAAATCCTCCTTCTGCTCCTCGGGGCAGATGAGGGAGGGTGGCAGAGGCCAGCGGCACTCTGCCCGTTGCCAGCTCTTCTGCTGGGTAAACGGACACTGCCACAGTGTCTTCTTGCGGGGGTGGGAGGATAACTTCCTCACTGGGCCACTCGGACCCTTTACGCGGCCCATTCTGGTCGCTTGGCACCTGCCGTGCTTCTTCTGAGCTGGCCGGCTCATCTACTGTGGTCCCGACGGGCTCGGGCTTCCAATACTTCAGTGTCACTTGGGCTGTCTGCTTCTTCCGCTAGACAGTCCCAGGTAATGGGGCTCAGGCCTAGCTGTGGAGCGTCGTCGAACAGCCTTTTGTAGGCCTTTTCGAGCTCCCATTCCTGCTCAACCAGAAACTCCAGTTCCTCTGCCTCACGGTCATCGTCAAGGTCTTCCAGTTCCTCATACCGGAGGTCCAGGAGTTGTTCCCGCCGCCACTCTCTGTGTCGTCCCCAAAACCGGGGTCTTTGCCCATCCTTGTATACAGCAGCCCTGTGCCGCCGTAGTCGAAGCCTTTTGTTGGGCCGCTGTCTGCTGTGCTGGGCATTAGTTGGGACGTAAACCACTGGAGGGCTCTGTAGCTGGTGTCCAGTATAATTTCGCTCTGGACCAGTTCACCTAGCTCCGTCAGCCATTCCTCTCGGGGCTGTGCTCCCAAAAAGGGCACCCGTAAGTACCACTGGTGCTCGAACCTCTCCGTATAAGTGGGAAGGAACATCCTTCTTGAAATGTTCACATAATCATCGAATACGGGAAAACGCATAAGCGTGGAGGCCAGGATTGGAGAAAGGCACCCACTGCTGTTGCCTGCGGGTCCGGTGTGACGGAATGGAGTATCCGCCTGCGGTCCTGCTCTATCTGACCCCCTCTTTGGTGTTGCCAAGCCCGACTACCGAGTGGCACGGCACCCGGCGTCTCGAGCGGCTTGGGTAGAAGACCACGTGGCGGTGGCGATCTGGAGAGTAGATGGGGCACCCACGGTGGAAATCCGCCCGACTACCGAGTGGCACGGCACTCGGCGTCTCGGGCAGCGGATCTACTGACCATTATAAGGCTGGAGACGGTCTGCGTGGCGAACCGCGGTTCGGTAGAGTCTCCTTGAAGATGCAGGCACGGCGCTCAGCCGGGTCCCGATTCGGGGTGGTTGCGGTATCCCAAGATACCGATTCAAGGTGGCGCAACGGCGCAGCGAATCGATGTTCTGCTGCGGAGTTAGAGTGACCCGTTCCTGGGTGGTGGTGATGTATAGCCGACGTGAAATGACACCACCAGGCAGAGCTGTATGTTTCAAACACTCAGATGATCTGAATCCTTTAATGAACAACGCCACTATTTATGCTCAAGTAAGACAGTCATAATTTGCATACCCATACTAATTAGGAGCCTACCCATACAATGAGGTGTTTCCCCATACTAATTAGGAGCCTACCCATACAATGAGGTGTTTCCCCATACTAATTAGGAGCCTACCCATACAATGAGGTGTTTCCCCATACTAATTAGGAGCCTACCCATACAATGAGGTATGGCAGTTATTTGCAATCAACATTCTTCACATTCTCTTAGCCTTCAGTCCACATAACATTTGTACATCTATTGTTCCAGCACATCAGATTAAACACACACTCTATCAGAGATCCCTTAAATTAAACATGTACTTAGATAATGGGGAAAATCCCTGACGCATAATTTACACAACAGCAAAGCTTGTTTACTGTTTTATACAAAGACACATTTACCTACAGGAATATAGTATTTTAAAACCAAAGCTATGTCATTTTTCACTAAACTAAATTAAACTAAAACCAAACGATGTAAAACATATTTAAAACCACACAATATAAATGAACATAAGGTCTTCCCCAAAGCAACGGTCTATGTCTTTTGGGGTTTTCACCATGGAAATAAAAGTCTTGGGGTTTGACGTGGGGAGCGCTACGTCAGTTCCATGACATATCTCCCCTCCCCAAAGGAGTCCGACGGCCACAGTTGGACCCCAACGGGTCGACGCGGGGTCGTTGGAGCAATAGTCCATACCTGGGTCCATAGTCTGTTGGGAGGAGGCGAGCCACCAGGCTTCTCCATTTGTCCTTGCGGCAGTGCCTGGCGTGTTGGGGGTACAAATCTTTGGGGGTACCCCCTCCGGAATAAGGGTCCTGTGGTCGGGGAGGGGTACCGCCTGTACCACCTCCAGAGGTATCGCGCACCCGGGAAAAACGGGTGCTAAATGCACGCGCCCTGAGTGCCCTGGTCAGCCGTTGGAAAAAACAGTGGCTGCATGGGGCCTCCGGGCCAAAGGGGTGTGGAGATGGGCAGAGTTGAAACAGGCTCTGCCCCATTGCCAGCGCGTCGGCTGGGAGGTTCAAGGCCGAGGAAGGGTCCCCGGGCAGGAGAATGGCGTCCTCCATCTCCGGTGGGGTCAGTGGCTGCGGGATAAGCAGCCCGGGTGTATCCTCTTTCTGCTCCTCGGGACAGACGAGAGAGGGTGGGCAGAGGCCAGCGGCACTCTGCCCCGTTGCCAGCTCTTCTGCTGGGTAAGCGGGTGTGGGAACAAAGTCCAGGGGGTCGGATGGGGTCAACGGCTGCGGGATAAGCAGCCCGGGTAAATCCTCCTTCGGCTCCTCAGGGCAGACGATGGAGGGTGGGCAGAGGCCAGCGGCACTCTGCCGCATTGCCAGATCTTCTGCTGGGGAGGTGGGTACAGGAACAAAGTCCAGGGGGTTGGATGGGGTAAGCGGCTGCGGGATAAGCAGCTCGAGGGTATCCCCCTTCTGCTCCTCAGGGCAGATGGTGGAGGATGGGCAGAGGCCAGCGGCACTCTGTCCGGTTGCCAGCTCTTCTGCTGGGGAAGCGGGTGCAGGAATGACGTCCAGGCGTTGGATGGGGTCAACGGCTGCGGGATAAGCAGCTCGGGTAAATCCTCCTTCGGCTCCTCAGGGCAGACGATGGAGGGTGGGCAGAGGCCAGCGGCACTCTGCCGCATTGCCAGATCTTCTGCTGGGGAGGTGGGTATAGGAACAAAGTCCAGGGGGTCGGATGGGGTCAACGGCTGTGGATAAGCAGCTCAGGTAAATCCTCCTTCTGCTCCTCGGGGCAGATGAGGGAGGGTGGGCAGAGGCCAGCGGCACTCTGCCCCATTGCCAGCTCTTCTGCTGGGGAGGTGGGTACAGGAACAAAGTCCAGGGGGTCAGATGGGGTCAACGGCTGCGGGATAAGCAGCTCAGGTAAATCCTCCTTCTGCTCCTCGGGCAGACGAGGGAGGGTGGGCAGAGGCCAGCGGCACTCTGCCCCGTTGCCAGCTCTTCTGCTGGGGAGGTGGGTACAGGAACAAAGTCCAGGGGGTCAGATGGGGTCAACGGCTGCGGGATAAGCAGCTCAGGTAAATCCTCCTTCTGCTCCTCGGGCAGACGAGGGAGGTGGGCAGAGGTGGCGGGGCGGAGCAGAGCGCGCCTCTGCCCCGTTGCCAGCTCTTCTGCTGGGGAGGTGGGTACAGGAACAAAGTCCAGGGGGTTGGATGGGGTAAGCAGCTGCGTGATAAGCAGCTCGGGGAAATCCTCCTTCTGCTCCTCGGGGCAGATGAGGGAGGGTGGGCAGAGGCCAGCGGCACTCTGCCCCGTTGCCAGCTCTTCTGCTGGGTAAACGGACACTGCCACAGTGTCTTCTTGCGGGGGTGGGAGGATAACTTCCTCACTGGGCCACTCGGACCCTTTACGCGGCCCATTCTGGTCGCTTGGCACCTGCCGTGCTTCTTCTGAGCTGGCCGGCTCATCTACTGTGGTCCCGACGGGGACCCATGGGAGCATCTCGGGCTCCAATACTTCAGTGTCACTTGGGCTGTCTGCTTCTTCCGCTAGACAGTCCCAGGTAATGGGGCTCAGGCCTAGCTGTGGAGCGTCGTCGAACAGCCTTTTGTAGGCCTTTTCGAGCTCCCATTCCTGCTCAACCAGAAACTCCAGTTCCTCTGCCTCACGGTCATCGTCAAGGTCTTCCAGTTCCTCATACCGGAGGTCCAGGAGTTGTTCCCGCCGCCACTCTGTGTCGTCCCCAAAACCGGGGTCTTTGCCCATCCTTGTATACAGCAGCCCTGTGCCGCCGTAGTCGAAGCCTTTTGTTGGGCTGTCTGCTGTGCTGGGCATTAGTTGGGACGTAAACCACTGGAGGGCTCTGTAGCTGGTGTCCAGTATAATTTTGCTCTGGACCAGTTCACCTAGCTCCGTCAGCCATTCCTCTCGGGGCTGTGCTCCCAAAAAGGGCACCCGTAAGTACCACTGGTGCTCGAACCTCTCCGTATAAGTGGGAAGGGCTTCTTCAGGGCAGTCCTCCTCCTGTTGAATGGCTTCGTTCCACATCTCCTGGCGGACAAAATCTTTCCACCAGTGCTCGTCCTGCCAGGTACCAGGTGCATCCGCCTGGGCCTGGGCCATCGCCTCCTTACTCTTCGCTGGAACCGGTCTCTTATGGACGGGGGTCCTGTGTCCTCAATTACAACTCCAGGCGCGCTGTAAATCACAAAAGAGGTATCGCTGGGGGTGTGGCGTCCTCGGATGCAGCTCCAGGCGAGCTGTAAGCCTCCATCCAAGGGTCGCTGGGATGTGCGGTGTCCTCAATTACAACTCCAGGCGCGCTGTAAATCACAAAAGAGGTATCGCTGAGGGGTGTAGATTCCTTGGATGAAGCTCCAGGCGTGCTGTAAACCTCGAACCAGGGTTCTACGGGGTTGGGGACGCTTATCAGTTGCTGGTCCATCCTGTGAAGCTCCTTCACCAGGGTTTTCTTATTTTTGTTGCCGGGATTTCCTCCCCGAGTCTCCAACATGCCACGTAGGGTGTCCCTGGTGTAGTGACTGTACACCACCATGGCGAGGGTCTTCTTGGGGGGTGCAGAGAGCTATCCCACCGCTTGCCACCAATGTGACTGTGAGGGAATGGCTTATCACCCTCAGCCAGAGACTGTTTGCACAGACGATTATCACCTTAAGAACAGTCAAAATACCAGCAGTTTTTATAAACACAGTGTTCATGTGTGAAACATATCTGTCTGTTGTGTTGGCCGCCATTTCCATCGCCTCGTGGCTGATCGGGTGAATCAGGAAGGTAAAATGGCCGATTCAGTTCTTCCTGTCCCACATCGGCAACTCCCCCAAGTGTTGTGGCCAATGAGGCCTGTGGGGGCGGGCAGGGGTGGTTCCCAGATGTGGAGCTCATGGTAGAGGTTACAAAGGCATGTGTCTGTGTTAATAAAGAGTTGTTGTTCCTGAGTTCATGCAGCAGCGCCTCATGTCTCTGATTTCCTACTCATTTCTCCGCATCCGAGATCCCGCGCGATATTCGGGGCGCCGAGCTGGTTCAAGTCGGGGTGCAGAGTGAGTGCAACGCCCGCCGCGCGAATGAATACTCTTGGCCGCCTGTACAGTTCTTACTACTGAGCCGCGGTGAGGTTCGAGGACTCTGCTCGGCGCGGGCGCATCGACCGCCGCGCAGTTGAATTCTGATCGGCTACACAACCCTCATCCAGCTGCTGAGGAGTCGGTTCAGTAAGTGAGCGCATCGACCGCTTCGCGATCCGGATCAGTTGAATGCCCGTCCTGTACTATTGCCGGAAGATCCGAATAATCCGTGCCGCGAAGTGTGTGCCCGCACCAGCCGCCGGACGATCCGAATACTCCTGGCTGGGCTCACACGGGGGTTCCCGTCACACCATCACAAGGTCCATACGGCCGCTCGAGACGCCGAGTGTCGCAACTCGGTAGTCGGCGTCAGCATAAAAAGGGGGTTACGCAGATTGGAGCACACCCGCAGGCGGACGGTGACTCTCCGTTCCGTCACACTGGTGGCAGCGGTGGGATTGCTCTCTGCAACTCATCCATCACCCCGAAACCAGCAG
>RXON01003945.1:0-35803 GCA_009667805.1 Leptobrachium leishanense | reverse complement strand
CCAAGGGATACATTCCAGATTTAATTAATTCTGATCATGCTGGTTATTCTCCACCTGCCTCAGTATTAGTGCTTCCTATACAAAGTACACAAAGAATGGGATGTGCAATCCTACAGAAAGCATCTGTAACCGCTGAGGAGCTAAAAGAGATTGTGGCTATGCTCACATAGGACAAGAGCTGGTATACTTAACGACTCGCTCATTATTGCAAATGGCTTGGATGGAACAGGGCTCCTGAATGAGCAAAATCATAAACATCCCCTGATTTTAATATACCAAATAAGAGCCATTGTGTCCTGTATTCATGAGATCTAGGAGCTGAATCAGCTCAGAACAGAAAATCCAAGATAATAAAACTGTCATTCACAGAACACACAGAAAACAGTAAACCTACTTGTGTAGACGGATTGGGTCACAGGGGAACTCTGATACTGCCGGGCACCAACGGTTACTACAGTAATTGTGTAATTAGTCCCACATGTGAGGTTCTGAAGAGTGACATTTAATGTGTTACTGGAGACAGTCCAAGAGCCGGAAGAATTCCTATAAGTTATATTAAATGTCTTTGTCACATTGGCCATATTTACTGGCTCTGTCCAGGACAGGGAAATGCTGTTTGTTCCAATGTTGGTAAATATTAAGGATTGTGGAGGAGTCGGATCTGTTCAAAGGATAAAAACAATGATAATTAATTTTATATATCGGCACTTTAGCAACTAACTATCTATAAATAATCCAATAAAAAATTGATCTGATGTGAGATTCAGTATATTCACCAAACAGCACCGGCTCATTGCTCCCCTCATACTCACATGTTGCCTCTGTCACTGGACTCGCTGTCTGCTTACAGTTACCACTCACTGTCTGTATCACGATGGAGTATTGTCTGCCGGGCAGTAAGTTTGTGAAATTCACTTGTGTAGAATTAGTTGTGGTTGTGTTATTGACGTCTCCAGTCAGAGTGACGGTGTAATTATCCACTTTCCCTGCTGCCTTTATCCAGGTCACAGCGAGGAAACTCGTAGAATTGTTATTATTCACGTCGATATTCTGAGCCAGAGCCGGAACTGAAAGAAAGGATTTAAAAAATAAACAGATAAAACATTTAGGTTTGCCAACAAAAAGAATTTCATTGTTTTAGAATAATCCATGATATCATATAATTAAGGTGTTGCCATTAAATAGTCACATGTCATGATCTCCTAGATAACATGAATGAGAGCGTTCCTATGTATCAAGTGGCTGAAAAGTAATGAAGTATTTCATGAAAATCACATTGGGCAGTTACTGTTGTTACAGCTGAACGGAGACTGCAGTCTGAATGTTACACTCTTTGTAATGAGCCATTACATAACATGAATAAAATATGCAAAAAATACATATTTATAAATAAATTCGTAAACTTAAAGTACTTTCCTATTAATTGGTGAAGTGCCATAAAAATGGAAAGAACATATTTTTGCCATTGAATTAAAACTGAGAAACAGCTTTTTTTTTATACAACATATAAATAATGTCTTTCATTTTTCTAGTTGAGTTTTTGTATTAAAAAACAATAGCTGGTCTGTTCACTAAAAACCGAGTTGCTGCGGATTAATGCAACTCGGCTGTAAAAGGTGGGCCTTTGTGGGTGACTGACTGTGCATTCTTCTCAGATAACCAGATTCAAGGTGATGTAATAATATCTGCTATAGATGATTTTATCCTTTTTAATAGAAATCCTTAAAGAGATCATTTAGTTAAAAATTAAAGGATTCCTTTAGTAGACCCCTCATTTTTATACAATTGCCGTGTATTGTATGTTTTAATCCCCAAAAAGGAATTTATTATATTTTTTTCAAATGATAGAACTTTATGGAGATGTAAAGTTAGATGTTGCACCCTCGCCCATTAAATGGACACTACCACTAAGCTGTAACCAGTTTACTTGCTTAATACAAAAGAACACACATTATAAAGCACCTTATAAAACACATTATAAAAACATGAAAAACATATTATAAAACACATGATAAGCACATTATAAAACACATGCTGTTTTTTTTTTCTTTGTTTGAAGTAAAAGCAAATAAAAAGGAAAAATATATTTGTTTTTTTTTAACCCCTGTTTACATTTTGTGGATTTTTCCCATGATGCGACATTTACCAAAACCTTATGACAAGTCTTACTTTACAACTGTGATTTAGCAGAAGTAGTAGTAAAGCGGTAATGGCGGAATGTGTGTTTAGATAAGGGTGCATTGGGATCTGTTGTGCTACCTGAAATAAGAGATGGCAGCTAAATGAGATCTGATAGTGGGTGTAAACACAATTAATCTACTTTAAGATTTTTGAAGATCTGACCTAGTGACTTCATCATATGCTTGATGTCACACAGTGAAGAGCAAATGATGTAACGATCCTGGGGGGGGACAGTTTACAACACAAAATATCCCAGAATTCACTCTTTACATATTAGATCTCCCTCCTCTCCTTTCCATATAAAAAACAAATCGTCTATATATCTCTTATATAGACGATTTTTTTTTTTTTTATATGGGAAGGAGAGGAGGGAGATCTAATAAAATTTTTGGACCAATTGGATAATGTAGATTGGGGGATTAAATTGGAAAGAAAATGGAGCAAAGATGTGATAGCATTCCTTGACCTAGAAATCTACATAAGAGAGAATAAGATACATACTAAGATCTTCTTTAAGGATGTTGATACAAACACTTATATTGACAAAACTAGCTGCCACAATAATATTTGGTTAAAAGGGATACCAAAGGGTCAGCTAACAAGAATAAGGAGAAACTGCTCAGAAATCAATATGGTCGAAGAACAAGCAGAATCCCTTAAGACTGATTTTATGGATAAGGGCTATGATGACCATGAATTAGAAAATCTCATAAAGGAGTTAAAGGAAGTGGATCAGGAAAGTCTTATAAAATATAAGACGCAAACAGAGATCACAAAAGAGGTTCCATTTATCTGTGAATTTAATAATGAGGACCAATTGATTAAAAAAATATTTATAAAATATTGGTATATTCTAAAAAAAGATAAGGACCTCGATATGATATTGGGGGAAAAACCTAGAATAATTTTTCGAGGGGCTAAGAATATTAAAACAAGATTAGTGAAAAGTAAATTTGAGAGAAAGAAAGAAGTTCCCAACCATTTTAATTTAAAGGAAGGGTTTTATCAATGTGGCCAGTGTTCGGCCTGTAGATTTACAGGAAACGCCAAAACTTTCTCAGGGAACTTTTACAATAAGAAAATAGGAAAAGAGGTTAATATTGGAGGCATTTTAACTTGTTGTACAAACTTTTTTATATATTTATTGGAATGCCCTTGTGGACTCCAATATGTAGGACGAACTAGTCGTGCCCTCAATGTGAGAATATCCTAACATGTGAGAAACATAAGGAATCAATATGAAAAACACTCAGTACCCCACCATTTTAAACATGCACATAACAGCTGCCCAAAGGGCTTAAAGTTTAAAGCTAATAAAAAGGTAAAATGTACATATAAGGGCATGAATGAGGCCACAGTTCTAGGGAGGGAAGAAATTAAATTAATATTTGATTTAGGAACCATGGCCCCTAGTGGTCTAAATAATGACTTTGAATTGATCCATTTCCTTTAAAGAATATTTTAATATATATATATTTTAATATATTTTTAAGTTTTTTATTATAGAAGCCATATGGACCGTCACAAAAGCTATAACTATAAGAGCCTTCTTTTATATGGGCAAGTATTAATTATGTAATGTCACAAGTAATATATAAAATGTTGTTAAAAATCGATATTTAATAATCAACACGACTAGAGCACTTTAAGAATTAGAACCATTTAGCCACTTTATAGATTATATGGCTCTATATTGTAGTTTTTGTCTTTATATGAACACTTTAGTTTGATATAAGACTAAATTGTATAACACTATTGTCACTTTAAATAGTATGATTATTAGTTTGGTTAAATATGTAAAAATTAAGTCACATATTGATTACTCTATGATAGAGAGTGTTTATAAATTATTGATTAATGATTGACACAGTTATAACACTTAAAGATAAACTATTATCACTGACACTTTATGTATTACAAGGTGGAAAGCCTGCCCAGAGGGCAGTCTATTGTGGATATACTGCCCCTGCTCGTGGATATTGCCCCAGCATGTGGATACTGCCCCAGCACGTGGATACTGCCCCAGCACGTGGATATTGCCCCCCAGCTCCTGGATATTGCCCCAGCTCGTGGATATTGCCCCAGCACGTGGATATTGCCCCCAGCTCCTGGATATTGCCCCCCAGCTCGTGGATATTGCCCCAGCACGTGGATATTGCCCCAGCACGTGGATATTGCCCCCAGCTCGTGGATATTGCCCCCAGCTCCTGGATATTGCCCCCCAGCTCATGGATATTGCCCCCCAGCTCCTGGATATTGTCCCCAGCTCATGGATATTGCCCCCAGCTCATGGATATTGCCCCCAGCTCATGGATATTGCCCCCCAGCTCATGGATATTGCCCCCCAGCTCATGGATATTGCCCCCAGCTCCTGGATATTGCCTCCAGCTCATGGGTATTGCCCCCAGCTCATGGATATTGTCCCCAGCTCATGGATATTGCCCCCCAGCTCATGGATATTGCCCCCCAGCTCATGGATATTGCCCCAGCTCATGGATATTGCCCCCCCAAGCTCTCATGGATATATGCCCCAGATCAGACCCCAGACCAGACATGGGGCGGCTGTTCGAATGCTCTATCGGCATTCGGACAGCCGCCCCATGAGCTCCGCGCCATACTTACCTTTCCGAGCGGTGCCGGGGAAGTGAAAGTTTCCCTGCTTCCGGTCGTTGAAGGACCCAAGCCTCCCACGTGACCGGGGCTTGGGTCCTTCAAAGAGCGGAAGCGAGGGAACTTTCAGTTCCCCGGCGCCGCTTGGAAAGGTAAGTATGGCTCGGGGGTTGGATGCGCGCGGCAGCCGGGTAGAGGCTGCAAGCGCAGCCTCTACCCGGCTGCTGTGTGCATCTTGTAACTGCCGCGGCGAGCGCACAGCCGGCTCGTGCCACGGCGGTTGCATGCGCGCGCAACCAACCGCCGGTGGTTGCGCACGCATGCGCAGAGTAAGGCTTGGCGACGGACACGCCAAGCCTTACTCAATTATAGTATAGATGATTGTAGGTTTATAGATAGGAGAACTAAGAGGGTCACTTGTTAATGGACATAGATGTTCATTATAATGATTTATGAGGCCCTAATTTATAGTTTAGATATATAGTCACAGATATGGTCATTTTTTAAATATTGTTCGTTTGGCCGCAGTGGACTGCATTGCCTAACGTCAGGGCCAGACCAATGGTGCTGACCCTTTCGGGGGTATTACGGCGGTAAAATATGCCGCCCCCCATATAGGGAAAGGCCACAATTATATCTGCGCTTTATTTTGCTGCGCATGATTTGGTACGCACGCAATATGTATACACAATAGGTTGGGGGCCACGCAGGCGCATAAATGAGTGTAGACACCTTTAAGATATTGTTGCCATTGCTTCCACGTGCTGTGTTGGAAAGTGGTGAGGGTGCGTATGCGCTGATATGGCAGAATGGTGATCAGTGGAGCTGACCCTGCCGGGGGTGTTTCGTCGGTGTAGTACGCCGCCCCCTCGAGTGGGGAGGGGCTACATTTGTGTCAGCACTCAGTCTCGATGCGCAGAATATGATGCGCATGTACTGTGGTACGCAGTCGCGTATACGCCATTATGGGAGGTTTAGACGCCAAGATGGCGGACTGAATGCAGACCCTTTATGATACTATGGTTAATATTTCCGCATGTCACGGTAGAAAGCAGCGTTGATGCGCATGCGTTGGGATGGCGGAGTAATTATCGGTTTTACATGTGGTTTCAATTGTTTTAATGATTTTAACCTGATGTTAATCAATTCATGAATGATCAGTTGGGACATTTTAAACATTATATAAGGGAGCAGCAGACACAAGACTAATGATACCAGCTGAAGAAGCTCTGAGTAGCGAAACGCGTTCTGGTAATATATTTCAATTATGTATTAAATTTATTTTATATTACTGCTGCTTCCTGGAACATATTTTTAAAGAAGGTTTCCGGAATTGCCTTACAATTCCTACGCGTCATCTTGGAGCCAATTGCGGCTCATTAATATGTGAGTGTGACATTTACACATATCCACTTCCACTATACCTTAACGGTGTTGCACTAGGGGAGTGCTTCGGTATTTTTTGTTATTCACTGCAGGGGAAAAAGCGACTGAAGACCGCAAGTGCATATAGAGGAAAATATCACACAATGGATGCACCCAGTGACACATATAGAGGAAATATCACACAATGGATGCACCCAGTTACACATATAGAGGAAAATATCACACAATGGATGCACCCAGTGACATATACAGGGTTATTCAGAAAGCGGTGAAAAGCACTAGCAGGAGAATGACTGGAGAATGGAAAATGCTTGGTCAAAAGAGCCGATTTGGAAAGTGAGAGGAATGGGAGAATATTTCTGGTTTGGATATTTTGACCTATCATTTCACACTCTCCAGTCATTCTCCTGCTTTTCACCGCTCTTTGAATAACCCTGATATAGAGTAAAATATCACACAATGGATGCGCCCAGTGACACAAATAGAGGAAAATATCACACAATGGATGCGCCCAGTGACACATAGAGGAAAATATCACACAATGGATGCACCCAGTGACACATAGAGGAAAATATTTTCTTAACTAAACATACAAGAGAAAAACAAAGCACATGTAAGATATCAGCAACATCAAATAAACACAATAAGGACATTGCATTTTTGGTGGTAGTGGCCCTTTAATCCTTTCGCTGCTGAGGCTTTTCCCGCCTCTGTGCTGAGGTCATTTTTACCGGTTTTGCTCATCATGTTTAAACGTGTTTTGAAGGCTTATTTTAGTATATGACCCAGACATATTATATATTGTTCTTTCCGTCAGACTCGGCAGATTCCTAATATGTCATTATTATATGTATACGTCATGTCCTGTCTGTATATTATAACAAAAAATGCAATAAAATATGAATTTTCAATAATTTACAACGCGTAAAGTGTTTTTTTTTCACATTTTAAGATGCGAGCAATTGTGGTTATATTTTGTATGGGGTGCGCTTGTTAAAAAAAATAGAAATGGGGTCTCGTTACATTTTTTGGGGGGAAAATTACGCGATTTTTAACAAATGCACCGCATACAAAAATCGTTAGTGCAGCATCATTGTTCACATTATAATTGAAATGGGAACAATATTGCTGCATTAACAAACCCAAAAAAATAAAAAAAAACTTGTTTATTTTTTTTTTACAATTTTTTTTTAAATATTTTTTTATTTTTATTTTTAATTTTTATTTTTTTTAAAAAACTTTTTTCACAGTCGTGTTTGGTATCGTTGGAGCGGCCATGCTCTGGCCGATCCAACAGTACCAAACTTTAACCCCTAGCTGCCACGGATCGGGAGATAGGGGGTTCCAATGAACCCCCTATCTCCACCATTGGTGGCAGCTAGGGGTTAACTCCAGGACTGGCGTCATCGTGCATAGCACGATGACGCCAGTCCTCAAGGGGAGTTCCCGGAGGCTTTGCCGACATCCAAGATGTCGGCCAGCTCCGGGAAAGGATCACAAACCGGCGCTTTTCAGCGCCGATTCGTGATCCGGCTCCTCAGGGGTTAATGCCAGGTACCATTTGGAAGGGCAGGCTGTGCCTTATTATTATTATTATTATTCTTTATCCCTTCCAAACGGTGCCTGGCATTAAGCTCAGGACCCCCGCGATCGGGAGGGAGAGAGACCTCCCCCCTCCCTTTCAGGCGCCTCCTCCGCACACGTAGGGGCGCCTGAAATAGATGTCATCGCGCCACCGCAATGACATCTATTGTGCCAGCGGCGGTCCCGGATTGACGGGCTGACATCCAAGATGTCAGCCCACACCGGGGGGCACAGCGATCGGCCGGATCCGGCCGATCGCAGGCTGCTTCGGGAGGACGCAGCCAACCCTTCCTGCGGCAGGACGCGCTGAGCGAGTCCTCTGCAGTGAAGTGGTTAATCACACACCATCCAATATGCCATAAGGAACACACACACCCTCTTTTGTGTGAGATAAAAAGGCTGATTAATCTTTTAAATTTCTTTATCACGTAACTGTACAGTGAATGTGGAATTTCTGTGATCCCATTGCCATAACTCAGTGGTTGTTACAGTTACTCACAAAGACCTTTCTTTGATTCAGAACAGATTGTCATGGAATCTAATGGCACAAATGTGAGAAAATCTTGTGGGGACCAAATCATACTTTTACACAACAGCGTCTTGGTGCTGTCACAGATATCCTGCATAAAACCTTGAAATAAAATGTCGTGACCCACATGTTGCAGATTCTCTGTGGGGACTCTAATTAAAAAATGTGACTCAAATGAGAGATGACAGGTTATGTAGTTACCGGAGCACACAGGATGGGGACATATATGTCATTTTATAAGATAATCAATTATGTGATTGAATAAGGGTTTTGTTAATTTTTTTGTCTGCATTTCTCTTACAGGTCTATTCATTAAAGGTAAAAATCAGGAGAATTGTCAGGAGAAGAGAATGTAGACCGAATAGCCAATTTGAAAAGTGAGATAAATAGGACATTTTTTCTGATTCGGCTATTCTGACCTAGGACACTTTAAATGTAAACAAACTGGCATTTGTAATCAAGTTTTTACACTAGGCTTCCTAGGTCGGCCATGTTATCCTGGACACATATTACTATTTCATGCAGAGGGGAGTACAGGGAAAAGTGCTGCCCTGCAACATGTATAAATCCATATGCTGCAAGAAGTAAATCACGGCAGGTCACCTGGGAATCCTTTTTCATTTCTTACATGCAGCACATGGATTCTTCATGCTGCAGGGTGGCATTTTTCATTCACTGCCCATCAACTGGGATAAGATATATGTGTCCAGGAAAACATGGCTGATCTGGCAACACTATTTTATACCTTAATGTAAAAATCTCCTAATTTTTCTCCATGCGGGCTCTGCTCACCTGTGCAGGTTATATATGATTCAAATACACTTTCTGTTACAGTATCAGCCGCTCTTGTAAACACAGTGAAATTATAAATTTCTCCAGGCGTCAGATTAGTTACAACATATTGATTTGTTGTGCTTGTATCATTTTTCACTTCTGATGAGGAGTTTGCTGTTTGCACTCTGTAGGTATAATTACTCTGATACTCATCAGGATGATCCCAAATCAAGGAAACAGAATCTGACGTCACGTTACTGGATCTGAGATGTTTCACCGGCAGAGGGTCTAGAGTCAGGAAATAAAATGTCACTATTTTCAGTAAGTGCATAACAAACTGATTTTAATAACATTGCAGTAACCTCCTTAGTGGCCACATACATGCAAATATTTGTATATATTTTTGAAATACATATAAAAATATAACCTCAGACCAAAACTCTACCTTGATCCCTAATCTCTTCTAAAATACACCTATGCTGTTGTTCATCATAGTTTGGTGCTAACCTTTACTAAAATACACCTATACTGCTGTGCACTGAAATTACCACAAAACATAAAGTAGTAGTAGTAGTGCCGTTATTTGGATAAAGTGTGGCGAACTTCATTTCAAACAGTGGTATTACTGTAGTATGAAGCGTGAGCTTATATTCAAACACATGGTAGTTTGAATGATACAATAGATCAATAATGGCAGAGTTACATGTGCGTAGTATTGTTGAAAGAGACCACCAACGTTGAAGCACTGAACATAAATGGAAATGTGAATAAACAATATACAAACAAAGGGAAAAACCAAAAACCCAGTTTCCGAGCATTGTCGTAAGGTAGAGGCAGAGTCCAGGAGACCCATTCTCACATAAAATAAGGGATGGTATCGCTCTCGATTACATAGCGACCTAACAGAATGGCAGATATAGAGTACAACCACATCCCAACACGTACCTGCCGTTAAAAGGGAAGTAAGTTGATATAGGAACCAATCATGAGTGACGTGATACAGGTACCAGTTTAGGGCGTTTTGATAGAAAATATGTCCACCATCACCATATTTTGTGGTATTTCGTAACTGCGTTCTCCAGTGAAAAATGCAACTTTTCCATAACCCTTGTCCTCTACACAGCCTCAATCCATTCACAAACAGTGTGTGGCTGTGACTGTTTATGCAGGATGAGAGATTTGGCGGCGTTGAGAAGGTGAATTGCTAGAGACTTTGAAGTTACTCTTGGCTATTATTATTATTTTATGTACAATTCTAGGCACTGTTTGTGGAATATGAATTCCTATCATTTCTTGTTTATCTAAGTAGTTGTATCTATTCTCCTTACTTAAACACATACATGGTTATTCAAAGAGATACAAAAAGTCACTGCACGTTCGGTGACTTTTCGTTCTCTTCAATTCGGTGCAAATCGGCCTTCCCATTTCGGTCACCCTGTGGTGTATTCAGCAAGCACCACAGGGCTGTCGAAGTGCAGGGAAAAGCTGCCGAAAACCCACCGAAAACCCGGCGAATGCACGCCGAAAACCCGCAAAAACATCTGGATTAACTCGAAGACGCAGAAAAACCCGAGCAGGAGCCGATTACACGCAGCGAAGCTGCCGAAAAAGCCTAGACCGCAGAAGAAGGCAGTGAATAAATTAGCAAAACAGTTTGTATTAGACATGTGCATTCGTTTTAGTACTAAAGCGATTTAGTCCGAATTTTGGGATAATTTAGTTTTCGTATGACTCAAGAGAAACGAAACTGCTCAGTACAAAAAATGAAAGAAACTAAAATAAAATGCACTACATTTTAGTTTCAGTCCTTTTTCTGATATTACATTGAGTGAAGGAGACCAGCAATGAAGAGCGCAACATCGCAACATCTGAAGTTCTGCACCCTCCACATGCCAATGCAGTAGGATGTTCTATACAGAGAGAGGCATTAATTAATGCAGGATGATGTTCTATACATTATACAGAGAGGGGTATTAATGCAGGAGGATGTTATATACATTATACAGAGAAAGGTATAAATTGAGGAGGATGTTCTATACAGAGAGGGACATTAATTAATTCAGGAGGATGTTCTATAGATTATACAGAGAGGGGTATTAATTAATGCAGGTGGATGCTGTATACATTATACAGAGAGGGGTATTAATTAATGCAGGAGGAGGTTCTAAACATTATACAGAGAGGAGCCTTTTTTTTTAGCCCTTTAAATCCAGTGGCTGTGAGCGCTGAGATCGACTGCTTATTACATTATCTCTCAGTACAATGTATCATAGAAACATAGAAACATGTCGGCAGATAAGAACCTTTCGGCCCATCTAGTCTGCCCAATTACATGGATACTTTACTTGGATTTATCTTTTGTTTAGGATAGCCTTATGCCTATCCCATGCTTGCTTAAATTCAATTACTGTTTTGGCCTCTACCACTTCAACTGGAAGACTGTTCCATGTATCCACCACCCTCTCAGTAAAATAATGCTTCCTGATGTTACTTTTAAACCTTTGCCCCTCTAATCTAAGACTATGTCCTCTTGTTTTGCTACTTTGTTTCCTTTTAAATATACTCCCTTCCTCTACCTTGTGGATTCCCTTTACGTATTTAAATGTTTCTATCATATCTCCTCTGTCTCGTCTTTTTTCCAAGCTGTACATGTTAAGATCATTAAGCCTTTCCTGGTAACCTTTCTCCTTCAAGCCGTACACCATTTTAGTAGCCCTTCTCTGAACTCTCTCTAAGATGTCTATATCCTTCTGGAGATATGGTCTCCAGTACTGCACACAGTACTCCAAGTGAGGTCTCACCAGTGCTCTGTACAGTGGCATGAGCACTTCCCTTTTCCTACTGCTAATACCTCTCCCTACACAACCAAGCATTCTGCTAGCATTTCCTGCTGCTCTATTACATTGACTACTTACCTTTAGATCCTCTGAAATAATAACCCCTAAATCCTTTTCCTCAGATGTTGAGGTTAGGACTGTATCAAATATTCTATATTCAGCCCTTGGTTTTTACGTCCCAGGTGCATTATCTTGCACTTATCCACATTAAAACTCAATTGCCACAGCTCCGACCATTTTTTTAGTTTACCTAAATCATTTGTCATTTGGCTGATCCCTCCAGGAACGTCAACCCTGTTGCAAATCTTTGTGTCATCAGCAAAAAGACATACTTTTCCATTAATACCTTCTGCAATATCACTAACAAAAATATTAAATAGAATGGGTCCAAGTACTGACCCCTGAGGTACCCCACTGGTAACAAGACCTTGCGCCGAATAAACTCCATTTACCACAACCCTCTGTTGCCTGTCACTCAGCCACTGCCTAATCCATTCAACAATATTGGAATCCAAGCTCAAAGATTGCAATTTATTGATAAGCCTTCTATGCGGAACAGTATCAAAAGCCTTACTGAAATCGAAATAAGCAATGTCTACTGCACCACCTGTGTCTATTATTTTTGTTACCCAATCAAAAAAATCAATAAGATTAGTTTGGCATGATCTCCCTGAGGTAAACCCATGTTGTTTCTGATCCTGTAATCTATGTGTTTTTAGATGTTCAACAATCCTTTCCTTTAACATGGTTTCTATTAATTTCCCCACTACTGACGTAAGACTAACTGGCCTATAGTTCCCAGATTCCTCCCTACTACCCTTCTTGTGAATGGGCACAACATTTGCTAATTTCCAGTCTTCTGGGACGACTCCCGTTAGCAAGGATTGGTTAAATAAATCTGTTAATGGTTTTGCTATTACATCACTGAGCTCTTTTAATAATTTAGGGTGGATCCCATCAGGCCCCATTGACTTATTTGTCTTTACTTTAGACAGCTGCTGTAGAACCTCCTCCTCTGTAAACTGATATGTAATTGTCTCGTTAGTGTTTCCTCCTAACTGAGGTCCCTTTCCTTCCTTTTCTTCTGCAAAGACTGAACAAAAATATTCATTGAGGCAGTCAGCGAGACTTTTATCCTCTTCTACATACCTTCCTTCCTTTGTTTTTAATCTAACTAATCCTTGTTTTACTTTTCTTTTCTCGTTTATGTATCTAAAAAATGTTTTGTCCCCCTTTTTTACTGACTGAGCTATTTTCTCTTCTGCGTGTGCTTTGGAAGCTCTTATAAATTGCTTTGCCTCTTTCTGCCTAATCTTATAGGTTTGCCTATCTTCTTCACTCTGAGTTGTTTTATAATTATTGAATGCTGTCTTTTTGTTCTTCACTATTTTGGCCACTTCTGCATAGTACCACAGTGGTTTCTTCCCTTTTTTGTTTTTGCTAACAAGTCGAATGCAATTGCCTGTGGCCATCAATAATGCTTCTTTTAAATAATCCCATTTCTCCTGGACACCCTTTAAACTCCTCCAGTCTGATAATGACTCCTTCACACAAAGTCTCATTTTAAAAAAATCTGTTTTTTTAAAGTCTAAAACTTTTGTTTTTGTGTGGTGTTGCTCCATCTCTGTTCTTATATTAAACCATACTGACTGGTGATCACTAGATCCCAAATTTTCACCTACAACAACGTCCGATACCAAACCTCCATTTGTGAGTATTAAATCCAATATGCCTCTTTACGGGTCGGCTCCTCAACTACTTGTGTTAGAGATAATCCCAGTAGGGAGTTTAGAATATTTGTACTCCTGGTGCACCCAGCAGTTTTGGTTTTCCAGTTCACATCAGGAAGATTAAAGTCCCCCATGATAATAACTTCCCCCTTCATTGCCATTTTGGCTATTTCCTCAAGCAGCAGATTATCTAGCTCTTCTACTTGTCCAGGGGGTCTATAGATCACACCTACACGAGCTACTGTATGATTGCCAAATGTTAGCGTAACCCAAACTGACTCTATGTTCACCTCGCTCACTTTTATTTGGTTCGTTTTTATGTTGTTTTTCACATACAGGGCCACTCCTCCTCCTTTCCTACCTTCTCTGTCTTTTCTATAATAAAGAGTACCCCGGTATTGTTATGTCCCAGTTATTTTTCTCACTGAACCATGTCTCAGTAACCGCAACTGAATCTACTTTTTCAGCTGCCATCATTGCCTCCAGTTCATTGATTTTATTGACTAAACTGCGAGCATTTATAGACACAACTCTGAGCTTGTCCTTTTTTTCCCCGCATGTTGCTTGCACCCGCCGATTTAGTTTTGGGGGACAATCAGGCAGATTGTTTTTTACCCTTTTGTCCCCCCTCCTAGTTTAAATATTTCTTTGCGAAACCTTTGAACTTCTCACTGAGAACATATGTTCCCCTATGAGTAAGATGCAAACCATCTTTTTTATACAGTTCTCAGGCTCACCTGTTACAGTAACTGACTGTAGCAGCGCTCAGAGTTTCATTAAAATAAGGAAATAATATCGTTCTAACCTCTTATATATAAAAATATTATTTACTAGTTTTACTGAAACTCTGAGCGCTGTGATGAGCAGCAGTCAGTTACTGTAACAGCTTGGCCTGACACGGGGCAATATTACAATGTTGGTGCTAACGTAACCAGAGCTGTTGTAAACTGAAAACCTCCATAGGCTATAATGGCTCTGGGAAGTTTACCACAGCTCTGGTTAAGTTAGCACCAGCTATATAATATGGCCCACATTGTGCTGAGAGTGAGAGATACTGTAACAAGCAGCGATCTCAGCCCTCTGAGGAACCACTACAATAGTAATTGTATCCACTAGTTTTCGGATGAATGTAATTAGTTTTCATACTAAAGAACTGAAAACAAATTTCTTTAGCAACTAAATAAATTGCATTTTAGGACTAATCCATTAGTTCAAAACGAAATTTTGTGCTGTGCACATGTCTAGTTTGTATGAATGATTGAAAAGTGAAACACTGTTTGCAAAGAAACTACTGAGCGAAAATGTCTGAAATTTACATATGAGGTCCAGGGAATGATAATAAAAAGGACTGTTACAGAAAAAATAAGTAAACTTAAATTTAAAAAAAAAAAAAAATGCTTAAAATATCCTAAAAAAATTCTATAAATAAAGAGACTCTTTACTGCATAATTTTATAATGAACGGTTTATTAGATATTGAATTAAAACGGGAATATTTTTAAACCTTTCACTACTGTGGACGTGTGGGGAACGTCCTTATTGACTCCTAAGGAAAGATAGGGGTGGAGATAGTGGTTTGTTTGAACCCCGATATCTCCCGACTGTTTTCAGATAGCAGGGTCATGTTTGGTATCATTAGAAAGGCCAGAGCATGACCATGTTTAAAGTAAAGAAACAAAATAACAACAATAATAATAAAAAAAAGGAAAAATGTGTCTTTTTAAAACATGAAATGGCTCAGCAGTGAAGGGGTTAACATTGAAGCCTATGGGATTCTCCTGAATAAACCTGTTGAATGAAACCACCGAATGGCAGGGCATTTCGGGAACCTTTCACTGCTGGTATGTGTTCTCTGAATAGACGAAGCATTGCTTCTCTATGGGGATTTCACTGCCCTCGAACAGGGACCGAACAGGCACTGTATGTGCAGGCAATTCGCCAGGATTTGGCAAATTGACTGCACTCTGAATAGCCGAATGGCCAGGAAAGGTAACCGAATACTGATTTTCAGCGTTCGGTTACCTTTCTCCAGTAGACATGTGCACAGCACTAAATTTCGTTTTGAACTAATGGATTAGTCCTAAAATGCAATTTATTTAGTTGCTGAAGAAATTCGTTGAAACTAATTTCATTCATCTGAAAACCAGTGGATACAATTACTATTATAGTGGCTCCTCAGAGTGCTGAGATCGCTGCTTGTTATAGTATGACTCACTCTCAGCACAATGTGTCAGGCAAAGCTGTTACAGTAACTGACTGCTGCTCATCACAGCGCTCAGAGTTTCCGTAAAACTAATAAATAATATTTCTATATATGAGGTTATAACAATATTATTTCCTTGTTTTACTGAAACTCTGAGCGCTGTTACAGTCAGTTACTGTAACATCAGAGCCTGATACATTGTACGGAGATAATATAACAAGCAGCTTATCTCAGCGCTCACAGCCACTGGATTTAAAGGGCTCTATCTCTATTTAAAGGGCGTATCTCTTGAGTCATACTAAAACTAAATTATCCCAAAATTCGGACTAAATCTTTTTAGTACTAAGACAAATGCACATGTCTTTTCTCCAGCCATTCGGATCTCTTTGAATAACCCTGTCAGTACACATATACTATGATTTATCATATTTTTGTCTCTTTATTTTATCAACAGTGTGCAATTGTTCAGTTGTTACACATGGCCGCACTGCATTAAAAACGTTAGAGACAAACCTTCACTGATTAGTGAATTTGGCTACACGTGCCAACCTACCTAAACCAATGGCTTTCATTGGCTAACATAAGTATTTAATAAGGATTGCTATTGGATAGCATTCCTACTTAAATACTGCTTGGCCTATGGGGCTCATTCAGCCTTCAGACCCTGGTGTAAAAGTTTCCATTTGCCAACTGTTGGATTGTAAGTATGATTTACAATTGTATTTATTTTTAACTTGTAAGAAGTTTAGATTGGGGATTATACACTTAATTTAGGTTAAAGGGGTGAGTAGGGAGGAGGTTTACACCCATAGATAGTAAAGAGTTTTATTTTTTAATGATTTAATTCTGTGACCTGTTAATACATATGTTACAGGTAAAGTCTGATTTACCCAGGTAAAGTCCACATTACCCAAATGCCCTGGGTTAAACGGCAGAAAAATGAAATTTTTGGCTTTCACCCAGGTCATCTGCAGACCCCCCATACGGTAAAGGTATTTTTAGGGTTTGGATTTAGGGCTGGGGCGGAGTTTGGGTTGGTTAGGATTAGTCATGAACATACGGTAGATCGTCTTAAGGTTTTGGGTCAACAGTAAACTACACCATGTCTCAGAAAACACATTATCCAGTGACTTTTGAGTAGATCATAGCAAGAAAAAATATTCCAGCATATGGCATTAAATTCTGGCTTTATTCCATCAGCATAGCAGAACAACGTTTCGACCTGCAACCAGGTCCATGTCCTTGGAGTGAGGACTTTTCAGCGGCAGCTTGAAGGTGGGTGGTAGCAACCCGAACTGAACTTTATTTGAGTAGATCATGGCTTACTTGGGTAAAGTTCAACATCTGATTTCATTTTGAGCTTTACCCAAAGCTGCTGGGTAATGTCAGTTTTACCTAGATAATCCTAGGCTAAAGAAATTGCAAGCTTTGCCAATGGGGTTTGGGGCATATTGTGAGTGTTTTTTAATTCTTCATACAGGGAGGGTTCCCATTGGTGCCATTTTGGCCTCCACATTGAGTAGTCTGCCTGTGCTAGTTCCAATACATGTTTGCCATAATGAGTGATATATTGTGGCTCCATTGTGCAGGCTTACCACACAGTGAATCTGGTGATCTTTACCGAAGGGATGTAGCTGGAATACATCAAAAGATTGGCATTTTTAAAAATGTAAACTTTAAATGTATCCAGTCTGTAATATATTAGGTGGCTCACAAACAATAACAGCGTTGCCACTGGTATACTTTGTGGGTTTTAAGTTAACAGCACTCCATGGAGAGCTGAATGGCCACTGGAGGAAGAGGTATGCAGATTGCTTTGTTTTCTTCGTTACTGGATTAAGTGTCATATTTTTGCTTTTTTTCCACGTGTTCAAGTGATTTTCTGAGAATAGTTATTCTCCAGCTAGTTATTGTCCACCTACCTCAGTATTAGCACTTCCTATGCAAGGGATACAAAGTAGGAAGTTTTATGCTACAAGAAATGGGCTCAAATACGACAAGAGCCGTTAGCTTCAATGCCCTTACTGGTTCATTCAATAATGCTTATAGATTGGGTACAATAGGGCAAACACTTGATAACTCACTGTGATTTTAATACACACAACAAAAGCTATTATGTATTGTTTTCAGCAACTCTGGTAGAAGGTAATAAAACAGTCTGTTACAGAACACACATAAAGCATATAAACCTACTTGTGTAGACGGATCGGGTCACAGGGGAACTCGGATATTCCTTAGCGCCAACTGTTACTACAGTAATTGTGTAATTAGTCCCAGATGTGAGGTTCTGAAGAGTGACATTTAATGTGTTACTGGAGACAGTCCAAGAGCCGGAAGAATTCCTATAAGTTATATTAAATGTCTTTGTCACATCGGTCATATTTACTGGCTCTGTCCAGGACAGGGAAATGCTGCTTGTTCCGATGTTGGTAAATATTAAGGATTGTGGAGGAGTCGGATCTATTAGAAAGAAATAAAACCATAATTAGCTTAATGTTTTGGCTTAAGGTGGTTGGAAGCGTTGAAACTAAAAATAAATAAATAAATAGTCCCAGTTGTCTGTTGTTCCATTTAGATACTTCTAATAATACAGGAGAAATATAAAACAATCTGATAAAAAAAATATTTAAATGTTCTACTTGGAAAACAGTACTGATCCATTGCTCCCCCCATACTCACATGTTGCCTCTGTCACTGGACTCGCTGTCTGGTTACAGTTACCACTCACTGTCTGTATCACGATGGAGTATTGTCTGCCGGGCAGTAAGTTTGTGAAATTCACTTGTGTAGAAGTAGTTGTGTTTGTGTTATTGATGTCTCCAGTCAGAGTGACGGTGTAATTATCCACTTTCCCTGCTGGCTTTATCCAGGTCACAACAAGGAAACTCGTAGAACCAGAATTATTCACTGTGATATTCTGAGCCAGACCCGGAACTGAAAGTAAGGATTTAAAAAACAGAAAACATTTAGGTTTGCAAAGAAAAATAATTTAATTGTTTTAGAATAATCCATGATATCATATAATTAAGGTGTTGCCATTAAATAGTCACATTTGATGATCTCCTAGATAACATGAATGAGAGCGTTCCTATGTAACAAGTAGTTTATATGTCTTGAGATATTCCACGAAAATCACGTTGGGCAGTTACTGTTGTTACAGCTGAACGGAGACTGCAGTCTGAATGTTACACTCTTTGTAATGAGCCATTACATAACATGAATAAAATATGCAAAATATACATATTTATAAATAAGTTAGGAAACTGAAAGTACTTTCCTATTAATTGGTGAAGTGGCATAAAAATGGAAAAAAAGATATTTTTGCCATTGATTTGAAACAGCTTTTTTTTCTACAAAATATAAATAATGTTTCATTTTTTTCTAGTTGAGTTTTTGTATTAAAAAACAATAGGTGGTCTATTAAAAAAAAACGAGTTGTTGCGGATTAATGCAACTCGGCTGTAAGGCTAGGGTCAGACTAATGCATTTTTCACGTTGTCCGTGAAAATGTGCGTTCGAAGAATGGACGTATTTTTTCCCGGAATACGCAATAGCGGTCATACTATGCGCAGTTTCATCCGTGATTTTGTACGGATCATCAATAAAACACTTCTTGCATCTGGACGTTATGTTGGCCGGACATTAGCAGCGTCTGATGTCTCCTAATCACGCACACACGCCGCTAGCGGACGCAGCGCACTCTGTACGTCAGTACTAGTGGTTTAACGTTCTCGAAAAAATGCGTTCATTTTCCACTTGCGTTGAGCAGCCGGACTTTTGTGCGACCGTACTTCGTATATTGGGCGTCATTGCCCGGCATCTGCTGCTAGTGCGGCCGTGATTAAGTGCGCCAGAACGCGCGTTCGCACTGCCTCAGTCTGACCCTAGCCTAAAAGGTGGGCCTTTGTGGGTGACTGACTGTGCATTCCTCTCAGATAACAAGATTCAAGGTGATGTAATAATATCTGCTATAGATGATTTTATCCTTTTTAATAGAAATCCTTAAAGAGATCATTTAGTTAAAAAGTAAACAATTCCTTTAGGAGACCCCTCATTTTTACACAATTGTCGTGTATTGTATGTTTTTACCTCCCAAAAATATATATATTTATAGATAGAACTTTATGGAGATTTAAAGTTAGACCTTGTACCCTCTACAATTAAGGCTAGAGTCAGACGAACGCTGTCTGAGCGCACTCTGCGTGCGTGCATAACGGACAGACGTACTGACGGAAGATACTGTAGACACCCCACGGTCCGTTTTTGTTGATGGACGTAGAAAAAAAAGGGGAATTGTGGGAATCAAAATCAATATGAAAAATTATAATAATTTGAAAAGGATATGAAAAGCCATTGTGTGCGCCAAGGTGCTGGACGTCGCAAATGTGCTGCGTCTGACATCTCCTCATCACTCACACAGAAAGCTAGACGGACGTGGCGCACTCTGCGTGTCCGTGGTAGCGGCTTTCTGTTCTTGCCTAACTTGCGTCCGTTTGCCTCGTGCGTTCTGCATGCGCTGTTCGGTGCGCACGTACTTCGTGTGTGTGTCTCTATTGATTATGATTCTATGCTACGACGGACGTTAAACTGTGCGACAACACGGATGTGATCACTGCATTCGTCTGACACCGGCCTAAATAGACACTATCCCTAAGCTGTAACCACTTAACTTGCACAATACAAAGACATATATTATAAAGCACCTTATAAAACACATTATAAACACATGATAAGCACATTATAAACACATGCTGTTGGTTTTTTCTTAGTTTTCCTTTTTACATGCAATTACATCAAACAATCAGGGTTATTCAGAGAAAGGTAAAAACCAGGAGAAGAGATCAATCGAGACAAATAGCCGATTTTGAAAGTGAGATAAATGGGAGAATTTTACTGGTTAGGCTATTTTGACCTAGAATTTAACTTCTCCAGTCATTCTCCGGAGTTTCACCTTTCTTTGAATAGATCTGTATATGTAGTTTTTTTTTTAATACCCTGTTTACATTTTGTGGATTTTTCCCATGATGCAACATTTATGAAGACCTTATGGCAAGTCTTACTTCAGAGCTGTGATAGAGCAGAAAGTAGTTGCAAAGCGGTAATGGAGGGAGGTGTTTAGATAAGGCTGCAGGGGATCTGTTGTGTTGTCTATGCTACCTGAAATAAGAGATGTCAGCTAAATGAGATCTGATAGCACACACCCTCTTTTGTGTGAAATAAAAAGGCTGATTAATTTTTTAAAGCTCTTTCTTTATCGCGTAACTGTACAGTGAATGTGGAATTTCTGTGATCCCATTGCCATTACTCAGTGGTTGCCACAATCACTCACAAATAGGGGGGAGCTGTTTGGCCGTTCGAAAGTTTGCGAACTTCAAACTTTTTGGCGTGTTCGGTTTGAGTTCGAAAAAAAAAGGAAATTTGAAAACGTATAAAAAATGCTTAAAAAAATACAAAAAAAAAAATCTAGAAATAAAGAGACTCTTTACTGCAGAATATTAGAAGCAACGGTTTATTAGATATTGAATATAAAAACTACCCAGGGCAAGAAGGCACGCATGTGGGCGATGATTAGCAATGGACGGACTGTGTACGTCATCAAGAAGCGGTATGTATAATAGCATAAACATGTTACATACACATAACACACATTACATACATTTACCAACATATGTCAACACATGCTGCAGCGTAATGTATTATCTGTTTATCAGACAAATGTGACTGTCATAAAATTATCCTGGCTTTATTTAAAATAGTTGCACATGTGTACATTTTTCTGAAACTTTCACATCTCAAAATTACATGTGCTTAGAGTGCATGAGGCTTGCATAGGATTTTTGCGCCGCCTGTGTGTTTCATCTTTAAAATGCTGCAATGGGTGATGTGGATTTTCTAGCTTACAAGGAAAGCATGCGTTACAGTCTGTCTAATGTCTTGGTGAAAAGATTCTCACCTCTAAATGACATGTGCTTACAGCAGGGCTCTCAAACGGCGTAAACAACAGGTGTTAATTAGTGTTTGGAAATAACATGTGCTTCTAATTAGTCTGGTCTCATGAATTTGATACATTGCCTGCAGACTGGATGTGGCTCCTGCGCATGTATGAACACTGTGCTTCTGAATTCTAAGAAGTGTTCATTCCTACTACATGTTCCTCTCATATGCTGTTTAACCCCTTACGGACCAGGGCTCTGTAAAGCCAATCATTAATGATGTAGATGTTACGTCATTTGTCATCAAGGGCTTAATAAAATCTTTATCACACTCCTTAGATTTAAACGTAATATTCCAGTATTTGTATGTCATGTACCTCTCCGAAGGGCCTATGTGAGCATACAATTATTATTGTGTTAGATCTATAGTTTTGGTGCAAGCGTGGTGGAAGGGCTTGCTGCTTCTGCATTAGTAACACAACACAACGTGAAAATGTCTATCATAAAGCGTACAAGCTGAGTCCCTAGAGTCTCTGACTATCCATTGTCATATATACCTTGCTTTATACATATAATACATTCCCTCATCTAACAGGATAGTAGCCAGTCCCTGAGTATTTTAACCGTTAAGGGTGGCTAATATGGATGAGCTGTTCGGTTCGGAGTTCGCATCGAACATCGCCTGTTCGCATGTTCGCGAACTACGAACATTTCCACGTGTTCGCCGCATGTTAGCCCACAATGCACCACAATGCACTTTTCCACTGGCCTGAAGCTTGTAATTGGCTACAGCCTTGCACCTGACCACAGGCCAGGTGCAAGACAGGTTCAAGACTATGCCAATCACGGCTCAGAGTCCTGATTGGGCAAATTTTGCCCAATCATGGGCTCACAGAGCTAAGTCCCGCAGCACACTATATAAGGTTTCACACAGCGCTTCAGCATGCTGTTTTTTTTTTCTTTGTTTGAAGTAAAAGCAAATAAAAAGGAAAAATATATTTAGTTTTTTTAACCCCTGTTTACATTTTGTGGATTTTTCCCATGACGCGACATTTACCAAAACCTTACGGCAAGTCTTACTTTACAGCTGTGATATAGCAGAAGTAGTAGTAAAGCGGTAATGGCGGAATGTGTGTTTAGATAAGGGTGCATTGGGATCTGTTGTGCTGTCTATGCTACCTGAAATAAGAGATGGCAGCTAAATGAGATCTGATAGTGGGTGTAAACACAACTAATCTACTTTGGTGGTGTCCTCTTCATACATCCCACACAATACAATCCTTATGAGTCAGATTTTTGAAGATCTGACCTTTCGACTTCATCATATGCTTGATGTCACACAGTGAGGAGCAAATGATGTAACGATACTGGGGGGGGGGCAGTTTACAACACAAAATATCCCAGAATTCACTCTTTACATATTAGATCTCCCTCCTCTCCATATAAAAAACAAATAGTCTATATATCTCTCATATAGATGATTTTTTTTATTTTTATATGGGAAGGAGAGGAGGGAGATCTAATAAAATTTTTGGACCAATTGGATAGTGTAGATTGGGGGATTAAATTGGAAAGAAAATGGAGCAAAGATGTGATAGCATTCCTTGACCTAGAAATCTACATAAGAGAGAATAAGATACATACTAAGATCTTCTTTAAGGATGTTGATACAAACACTTATATCGACAAAATTAGCTGCCACAATAATATTTGGTTAAAAGGGATACCAAAGGGTCAGCTAACAAGAATAAGGAGAAACTGCTCAGAAATCAATATGGTCGAAGAACAAGCAGAATCCCTTAAGACTGATTTTATGGATAAGGGCTATGATGACGATGAATTAGAAAATCTCATAAAGGATTTAAAGGAAGTGGATCAGGAAAGTCTTATAAAATATAAGACGCAAACAGAGATCACAAAAGAGGTTCCATTTATCTGTGAATTTAATAATGAGGGCCAATTGATTAATTGTTTTTTATAAAATATTGGTATATTCTAAAAAAAGTTAAGGACCTCGATATGGTATTGGGGGAAAAACCTAGAATAATTTTTCGAGGGGCTAAGAATATTAAAACAAGATTAGTGAAAAGTAAATTTGAGAGAAAGAAAGAAGTTCCCAACCATTTTAATTTAAAGGAAGGGTTTTATCAATGTGGCCAGTGTTCGGCCTGTAGATTTACAGGAAACGCCAAAACTTTCTCAGGGAACTTTTACAATAAGAAAATTGGAAAAGAGGTTAATATTGGAGGCATTTTAACTTGTTGTACAAACTTTTTTATATATTTATTGGAATGCCCTTGTGGACTCCAATATGTAGGACGAACTAGTCGTGCCCTCAATGTGAGAATATCCTAACATGTGAGAAACATAAGGAATCAATATGAAAAACACTCAGTACCCCACCATTTTAAACATGCACATAACAGCTGCCCAAAGGGCTTAAAGTTTAAAGCTATTAAAAAGGTAAAATGTACAAATAAGGGCATGAATGAGGCCACGGTTCTAGGGAGGGAAGAAATTAAATTAATATTTGATTTAGGAACCATGGCCCCTAGTGGTCTAAATAATGACTTTGAATTGATCCATTTCCTTTAAAGAATATTTTAATATATGATTGGGTTCGCCATTTTTAAGTTTTTTAATATAGAAGCCATATGGGTCCGTCACAAAAGCTCTAACTATATGAGCCTTCTTTTATATGGGCAAGTATTAATTATGTAATGTCACAAGTAATATATAAAATGTTGTTAAAAATCGATATTTAATAATCAGCACGACTAGAGCACTTTAAGAATTAGAACCATTTAGCCACTTTATAGATTATATGGCTCTATATTGTAGTTTTTGTCTTTATATGAACACTTTAGTTTGATATAAGACTAAATTGTATAACACTATTGTCACTTTAAATAGTATGATTATTAGTTTGGTTAAATATGTAAAAATTAGGTCACATATTGATTACTCTATGATAGAGAGTGTTTATAAATTATTTATTAAGGATTGACACAGTTAGAACACTTAAAGTTGTATATATAAGTTATCGATTAATAATTGGCACTGATTATAGCACTTTAAGACATATATACTAGGAATTAAGAATATTTAAATTAATTCACAGACCATATGGTTATAAATTATGATGGATTATATTATGATTGTAAGTGCACTTTAATTATATAGTTAACCCAATTTTAGGCTAACTATATAATTAACTATTATCACTGTCACTTTAAATAATATGATTGTAGGTTTATAGATAGGAGAACTAAGAGCGTCACTTGTTAATTGACATAGATGTTCCTTATAATGATTTATGAGGCCCTAATTTATAGTTTAGATATATAGTCACAGATATGGTCGTTTTTTAAATATTGTTCGTTAGGCAATGCAGTCCACTGCGGCCAAACGTCAGGGCCAGACCAATGGCGCTGACCCTTTCGGGGGTATTACGGCGGTAAAATATGCCGCCCCCCCATATAGGGAAAGGCCACAATTATATCTGCGCTGTATTTTGCTGCGCATGATTTGGTACGCACGCACTATGTATACACAATAGGTTGGGGGCCACGCAGGCGCATAAATGAGTGTAGACACCTTTAAGATATTGTTGCCATTGCTTTCACGTGCTGTGTTGGAAAGTGGTGAGGGTGCGTATGCGCTGATATGGCAGAATGGTGATCGGTGGAGCTGACCCTGCCGGGGGTGTTTCGTCGGTGTAGTACGCCGCCCCCTCGAGTGGGGAGGGGCTACATTTGTGTCCACACTCAGTCTCGATGCGCAGAATATGATGCGCATGTACTGTGGTACGCAGTCGCATATACGCCATTATGGGAGGTTTAGACGCCAAGATGGCGGACTGAATGCAGACCCTTTATTATGCTATGGTTAATATTTCCACGTGTCACGGTAGAAAGCAGCGTTGATGCGCATGCGTTGGGATGGCGGTGTAATTATCGGTTTTACATGTGGTTTCAATTGTTTTAATGATTTTAACCTGATGTTAAGCAATTCATGAATGATCAGTTGGGACATTTTATTATTATTATTCTTTATTTATAAAGCGCCAGCATATTCCGCAGCGCTGTACAATAAGCACAGTATAGACAGGGTTACAATACATTGAACAACATTTGACAAACAGTACAGGAGGAGATGAGGGCCCTATTCCCGTAGGAACTCACAATCTAGGAGGGTTGGGGTTGGAAACAGGAGGAGAGGACTGTAAGGTGAGAGTGATTGATGGTTGCGTCAGTGAGTTGGGGGGTAGGCTTCCCTAAATAGGAATGTTTTAAGGGAGCGTTTGAAGGAAGAGAAGTTAGGGGAAAGTCTGACAGTACGAGGGAGAGCGTTCCAGAGAGTGGGGGCTGCGCGTGAGAAATCCTGCAGTCTATCATGGGAAGAGGTGATGCGGGGAGAAGCTAGGCGCAGGTCACTGTTTGACCTTAGGGAGCGGGCTGGGGTGTATTTGGTGATTAATGAGGACAGGTAGTGGGGCGCTGAGTTAGTGAGGGTTTTGTAGGTTTTAAACATTATATAAGGGAGCAGCAGACACAAGACTAGTGATACCAGCTGAAGAAGCTCTGAGGAGCGAAACGCGTTCTGGTAATATATTTCAATTATGTATTAAATTTATTTTATATTACTGCTGCTTCCTGGAACATATTTTTAAAGAAGGTTTCCGGAATTGCCTTACAATTCCTACGCGTCATCTTGGAGCCAATTGCGGCTCATTAATATGTGAGTGTGACATTTACACATATCCACCTCCACTATACCTTAACGGTGTTGCACTAGGGGAGTGCTTCAGTATTTTTTGTTATTCACTGCAGGGGAAAATCGACTGAAGACAGCAAGTGCATATAGAGGAAAATATCACACAATGGATGCACCCAGTGACATATACAGGGTTATTCAGAAAGCGGTGAAAAGCACTAGCAGGAGAATGACTGGAGAATGGAAAATGCTTGGTCAAAAGAGCCGATTTGGAAAGTGAGAGGAATGGGAGAATATTTCTGGTTTGGATATTTTGACCTATCATTTCCCACTCTCCAGTCATTCTCCTGATTTTCACCTCTCTTTGAATAACCCTGATATAGAGTAAAATATCACACAATGGATGCACCCAGTGACACATATAGAGGAAAATATCACACAATGGATGCACCCAGTGACACATATAGAGGAAAATATCACACAATGGATGCACCCAGTGACACAGAGAGGAAAATATCACACAATGGATGCACCCCGTGACACATAGAGGAAAATATCACACAATGGATGCACCCATAGATATTTTGTATGGGGTGTGCTTGTTAAAAAAATTAGGAATGGGGTCTCGTTACATTTTGTTGGGGGGAAAATTACGCGATTTTTAACAAACGCACCGCATACAAAAATCGGTAGTGCAGCATCATTGTTCACATTATAATTGAAATGGGAACAATATTTCTGCATTAACAAACCCAAAAAAACCCCAAAAAAAAACTTGGTTATTTTTTTAAAATAATTTTTTAGTTTTATTTTTAATTTTTATTTTTTTAAAAAAACTTTTTTCACAGTCGTGTTTGGTATTGTTGGAACGGCCATGCTCTGGCCGATCCAACAGTACCAAACTTTAACCCCTAGCTGCCATGGATCGGGAGATAGGGGGTTCATTGGAACCCCCTATCTCCACCATTGGTGGCAGCTAGGGGTTAACTCCAGGACTGGCGTCATCGTGCATAGCACAATGACGCCAGTCCTCAGGGGGAGTTCCCGGAGGCTTGGCCGACATCCAAGATGTTGGCCAGATCCGGGAAAGGATCACGAACCGGCGCTTTTCAGCGCCGATTCGTGATCCGGCTCCTCAGGGGTTAATGCCAGGTACCATTTGGAAGGGCAGGCTGTGCCATTATTATTAGTCTTTATCCCTTCCAAACGGTACCTGGCATTAAGTTCAGGACCCCCGTGATCGGGAGGGAGAGAGACCTCCCCCTTCCCTTTCAGGCGCCTCTTCCGCACACGCGGGGGGGAGGCGCCTGAAATAGATGTCATCGCGCCACCGCGATGACATCTATTGTGCCCGCGGCGGTCCCGGATTGACAGGCTGACATCCAAGATGTCAGCCCGCACCGGGGGGCACAGCGAAGCAGGCTGCTTCGGGAGGACGCGCTCAGCAAGTCCTCCGCAGCCAACCCTTCCTGCGGCAGGACGCGCTGAGTGCGTCCTCCGCAGCGAAGTGGTTAATCACACACCATCCAATATGTCATAAGGAACACATACACCCTCTTTTGTGTGAGATAAAAAGGCTGATTAATCTTTTAAATTTCTTTATCACGTAACTGTACAGTGAATGTGGAATTTCTGTGATCCCATTGCCATTACTCAGTGGTCGTTACAGTTACTCACAAAGACCTTTCTTTGATTCAGAACAGATTGTCATGGAATCTAATGGCACAAATGTGAGAAAATCTTGTGGGGACCAAATCATACTTTTACACAACAGCGTCTTGGTGCTGTCACATATATCCTGCATAAAACCTTGAAATAAAATGTCGTGACCCACATGTTGCAGATTCCCTGTGGGGACTCTAATTAAAAAATGTGAATCAAATTAGAGATGACACATTATGTAGTTACCGGAGCACACAGGATGGGGACATATATGTCATTTTAAAAGATAATCAATTATGTGATTGAATAAGGGTTTTGTTAATTTTTTTGTCTGCATTTCTCTTAGGAGAATTGTCAGGAGAAGAGAATGTAGACCGAATAGCCAATTTGAAAAGTGAGATAAATGGGACATTTTTTCTGATTCGGCTATTCTGACCAAGGACACTTTAAGGCTAGGGTCAGATGAGCGCATTTTGTACGGACTGTGCGTCCGTGCAGTACGGACGTACTTACTGACTGACAACAAGGTAGTGGCCACACAGTCCGTTTTTTTCACTGACGTATTTTTTGACTGATGTAGCAGGGAAAATAAATTACAATGATAAAACATTCTGTCCGTCAAAAATGCTGGACGTATAAATGCAGTCCGTCTGACCTTGTTGCATCACTCACACACAAAGCTATGTGGACGTTGTGGACGTGGCGCACTCTGCACGTCCGTTCTAGCAGTATTACGTTCTTGCCTAACCTGCGTCCGTTTGCAGCGTCCGTCAGCCCCCGCACTTCTGTGCGGACGTACTTCGTGTGTGGGGCTCCATTTAACATAATTGTATGCTATCACGGACGTACTTATGTACGGCAACACGGACGTTAACACTGCGCTCGTCTGACCCCAGCCTTAATGTAAACAAACTGGCATTTGTAATCAAGTTTTTACACTAGGCTTCCTAGGTCGGCCATGTTATCCTGGACACATATTACTATTTCATGCAGAGGGGAGCACAGGGAAAAGTGCTGCCCTGCAACATGTATAATCCATATGCTGCAGGAAGGAAATCAAGGCAAGTCACCTGCGATTCCTTTTTCATTTCTTACACGCAGCACATGGATTCTTCATGCTGCAGGGTGGCATTTTTCATTCACTGCCCATCAACTGGGATAAGATATATGTGTCCAGGAAAACATGGCTGATCTGGCAACACTATTTTATAACTTAATGTAAAAATCTCCTAATATTTCTCCATGCGGGCTCTGCTCACCTGTGCAGGTTGTATATGATTCCGATACACTTTCTGTGATATTATCAGCCGCTCGTGTAAACACAGTGAAATTATAAGTTTCTCCAGGCGTCAGATCAGTTACAACATATTGATTTGTTGTGCTTGTATCATTTTTCACTTCAGTTGAGGAGTTTGCTGTTTGCACTCTGTAGCTGTAATCACTCTTATATTCATCAGGATGATCCCAAATCAAGGAAACAGAATCTGACGTCACGTTACTGGATCTGAGCTGCTTCACCGGCAGAGGTTCTGGAGTCAGGAAATAAAATGTCACTATTTTCAGTAAGTGCATAACAAACTGATCTTAATAACATTGCAGTAACCTCCTTAGTGGCCACATACATGCAAATATTTGGATATATTTTTGAAATACATATAAAAATATAACCTCAGACCAAAACTCTACCTCGATCCCTAATCTCTTCTAAAATACACCTATACTGTTGTTCATCATAGTTTGGTGCTAACCTTTACTAAAATACACCTATACTGCTGTGCACTGAAATTACCACAAACATAAAGTAGTAGTAGTAGTGCCGTTATTTGGATAAAGTGTGGCGAACTTCATTTCAAACAGTGGTATTACTGTAATATGAAGCGTGAGCTTATATTCAAACACATGGTAGTTTGAATGATACAATAGATCAATAATGGCAGAGTTACATGTGCGTCGTATTGTTGAAAGAGACCACCAACGTTGAAGCACTGAACATAAATGGAAATGTGAATAAACAATATACAAACAAAGGGAAAAACCAAAAACCCAGTTTCCGAGCATTGTCGTAAGGTAGAGGCAGAGTTCAGGAGACCCATTCTCACATAAAATAAGGGATGGTATCGCTCTCGATTACATAGCGACCTAACAGAAAGGCAGATATAGGGGACAACCCCATCCCAACACGTACCTGCCGTTAAAAGGGACGTAAGTTGATATAGGAGCCAATCATGAGTGACGTGATACAGGTACCAGTTTAGGGCGTTTTGATAGAAAATCTGTCCACCATCACCATATTTTGTGGTATTTCGTAACTAAGCTCTCCAGTGAAAAATGCAACTTTTCCATAACCCTTGTCCTCTACACAGCCTCAATCCATTCACAAACAGTGTGTGGCTGTTTCCATTTACGCAGGATGAGAGATTTGGCGGCAATGAGAAGGTGAATTGCTAGAGACTTTGAAGTTACTCTTGGCTATTATTATTATTTTATGTACAATTCTAGGCACTGTTTGTGGAATATGAATTCCTATCATTTCTTGTTTATCTAAGTAGTTGTATCTATTCTCCTTAAACACATACAGGGTTATTCAAAGAAATTCAAAAAGTCACCGCACGTTCGGTGACTTTTCGTTCTCTTCAATTCGGTGCAAATCGGCTTTCCCATTTCGGTCACCCTGTGGTGTATTCAGCAAGCACCACAGGGCTGTCGAAGTGCAGGGAAAAGCTGCCGAAAACCCACCGAAAACCCACCGAAAACCCGGTAAATGCACGCCGAAAACCCGCAAAGACATCTGGATTAACCCATCGAAGACGCAGAAAAACCCGAGCAGGAGCCGATTACACGCAGCGAAGCTGCCGGAAAAAGCTGAGACCGCAGAAGAAGGCAGTGAATAAATTAGCAAAACAATTTGAATGATTGAAAAGTGAAACACTGTTTGCAAAGAAACTACTGAGCGAAAATGTCTGAGATTTACATATGAGGTCCAGGGAATGATAATAAAAAGGACTGTTACAGAAAGCATGACCATGTTTAAAGTAAAGAAACAAAATAACAACAATAATAATAAAAAAAAGAAAAATGTGTTTTTTCAAAACGTGAAATGATTCAGCAGTGAAGGGGTTAACATTGAAGCCTATGGGATTCTCCTGAATAAACCTGTCGAATGAAACCACCGAATGGCAGGGCATTTCGGGAACCTTTCACTGCTGGTATGTGTTCTCTGAATAGACGAAGCAGTGCTTTTTCATGGGGATTTCACTGCCCTCGAACAGGGACCGAACAGGCACTGTATGTGCAGGCAATTCGCCAGGATTTGGCAAATTGACTGCACTCTGAATAGCCGAATGGCCAGGAAAGGTAACCGAATACTGATTTTCAGCGTTCGGTTACCTTTCTCCAGTAGACATGTGCACAGCACTAAATTTCGTTTTGAACTAATGGATTAGTCCTAAAATGCAATTTATTTAGTTGCTGAAGAAATTCGTTGAAACTAATTTCATTCATCTGAAAACCAGTGGATACAATTACTATTATAGTGGCTCCTCAGAGTGCTGAGATCGCTGCTCGTTACAGTATGACTCACTCTCAGCACAATGTGTCAGGCAAAGCTGTTACAGTAACTGACTGCTGCTCATCACAGCGCTCAGAGTTTCCGTAAAACTAATAAATAATATTTCTATATATGAGGTTATAACAATATTATTTCCTTGTTTTACTGAAACTCTGAGCGCTGTTACAGTCAGTTACTGTAACATCTGAGCCTGATACATTGTACGGAGATAATATAACAAGCAGCTTATCTCAGCGCTCACAGCCACTGGATTTAAAGGGCTCTATCTCTATTTAAAGGGCGTATCTCTTGAGTCATACTAAAACTAAATTATCCCAAAATTCGGACTAAATCTTTTTAGTACTAAGACGAATGCACATGTCTATTCTCCAGCCATTCGGATCTCTTTGAATAACCCTGTCAGTACACATATACTATGATTTATCATATTTTTGTCTCTTTATTTTATCAACAGTGTGCAATTGTTCAGTTGTTACACATGGCCGCACTGCATTAAAAACGTTAGAGACAAACCTTCACTGATTAGTGAATTTGGCTACACGTGCCAACCTACCTAAACCAATGGCTTTCATTGGCTAACATAAGTATTTAATAAGGATTGCTATTGGATAGCATTCCTACTTAAATACTGCTTGGCCTATGGGGCTCATTCAGCCTTCAGACCCTGGTGTAAAAGTTTCCATTTGCCAACTGTTGGATTGTAAGTATGATTTACAATTGTATTTATTTTTAACTTGTAAGAAGTTTAGATTGGGGATTATACACTTAATTTAGGTTAAAGGGGTGAGTAGGGAGGAGGTTTACACCCATAGATAGTAAAGAGTTTTATTTTTTAATGATTTAATTCTGTGACCTGTTAATACATATGTTACAGGTAAAGTCTGATTTACCCAGGTAAAGTCCACATTACCCAAATGCCCTGGGTTAAACGGCAGAAAAATGAAATTTTTGGCTTTCACCCAGGTCATCTGCAGACCCCCCATACGGTAAAGGTATTTTTAGGGTTTGGATTTAGGGCTGGGGCGGAGTTTGGGTTGGTTAGGATTAGTCATGAACATACGGTAGATCGTCTTAAGGTTTTGGGTCAACAGTAAACTACACCATGTCTCAGAAAACACATTATCCAGTGACTTTTGAGTAGATCATAGCAAGAAAAAATATTCCAGCATATGGCATTAAATTCTGGCTTTATTCCATCAGCATAGCAGAACAACGTTTCGACCTGCAACCAGGTCCATGTCCTTGGAGTGAGGACTTTTCAGCGGCAGCTTGAAGGTGGGTGGTAGCAACCCGAACTGAACTTTATTTGAGTAGATCATGGCTTACTTGGGTAAAGTTCAACATCTGATTTCATTTTGAGCTTTACCCAAAGCTGCTGGGTAATGTCAGTTTTACCTAGATAATCCTAGGCTAAAGAAATTGCAAGCTTTGCCAATGGGGTTTGGGGCATATTGTGAGTGTTTTTTAATTCTTCATACAGGGAGGGTTCCCATTGGTGCCATTTTGGCCTCCACATTGAGTAGTCTGCCTGTGCTAGTTCCAATACATGTTTGCCATAATGAGTGATATATTGTGGCTCCATTGTGCAGGCTTACCACACAGTGAATCTGGTGATCTTTACCGAAGGGATGTAGCTGGAATACATCAAAAGATTGGCATTTTTAAAAATGTAAACTTTAAATGTATCCAGTCTGTAATATATTAGGTGGCTCACAAACAATAACAGCGTTGCCACTGGTATACTTTGTGGGTTTTAAGTTAACAGCACTCCATGGAGAGCTGAATGGCCACTGGAGGAAGAGGTATGCAGATTGCTTTGTTTTCTTCGTTACTGGATTAAGTGTCATATTTTTGCTTTTTTTCCACGTGTTCAAGTGATTTTCTGAGAATAGTTATTCTCCAGCTAGTTATTGTCCACCTACCTCAGTATTAGCACTTCCTATGCAAGGGATACAAAGTAGGAAGTTTTATGCTACAAGAAATGGGCTCAAATACGACAAGAGCCGTTAGCTTCAATGCCCTTACTGGTTCATTCAATAATGCTTATAGATTGGGTACAATAGGGCAAACACTTGATAACTCACTGTGATTTTAATACACACAACAAAAGCTATTATGTATTGTTTTCAGCAACTCTGGTAGAAGGTAATAAAACAGTCTGTTACAGAACACACATAAAGCATATAAACCTACTTGTGTAGACGGATCGGGTCACAGGGGAACTCGGATATTCCTTAGCGCCAACTGTTACTACAGTAATTGTGTAATTAGTCCCAGATGTGAGGTTCTGAAGAGTGACATTTAATGTGTTACTGGAGACAGTCCAAGAGCCGGAAGAATTCCTATAAGTTATATTAAATGTCTTTGTCACATCGGTCATATTTACTGGCTCTGTCCAGGACAGGGAAATGCTGCTTGTTCCGATGTTGGTAAATATTAAGGATTGTGGAGGAGTCGGATCTATTAGAAAGAAATAAAACCATAATTAGCTTAATGTTTTGGCTTAAGGTGGTTGGAAGCGTTGAAACTAAAAATAAATAAATAGTCCCAGTTGTCTGTTGTTCCATTTAGATACTTCTAATAATACAGGAGAAATATAAAACAATCTGATAAAAAAAATATTTAAATGTTCTACTTGGAAAACAGTACTGATCCATTGCTCCCCCCATACTCACATGTTGCCTCTGTCACTGGACTCGCTGTCTGGTTACAGTTACCACTCACTGTCTGTATCACGATGGAGTATTGTCTGCCGGGCAGTAAGTTTGTGAAATTCACTTGTGTAGAAGTAGTTGTGTTTGTGTTATTGATGTCTCCAGTCAGAGTGACGGTGTAATTATCCACTTTCCCTGCTGGCTTTATCCAGGTCACAACAAGGAAACTCGTAGAACCAGAATTATTCACTGTGATATTCTGAGCCAGACCCGGAACTGAAAGTAAGGATTTAAAAAACAGAAAACATTTAGGTTTGCAAAGAAAAATAATTTAATTGTTTTAGAATAATCCATGATATCATATAATTAAGGTGTTGCCATTAAATAGTCACATTTGATGATCTCCTAGATAACATGAATGAGAGCGTTCCTATGTAACAAGTAGTTTATATGTCTTGAGATATTCCACGAAAATCACGTTGGGCAGTTACTGTTGTTACAGCTGAACGGAGACTGCAGTCTGAATGTTACACTCTTTGTAATGAGCCATTACATAACATGAATAAAATATGCAAAATATACATATTTATAAATAAGTTAGGAAACTGAAAGTACTTTCCTATTAATTGGTGAAGTGGCATAAAAATGGAAAAAAAGATATTTTTGCCATTGATTTGAAACAGCTTTTTTTTCTACAAAATATAAATAATGTTTCATTTTTTTCTAGTTGAGTTTTTGTATTAAAAAACAATAGGTGGTCTATTAAAAAAAAACGAGTTGTTGCGGATTAATGCAACTCGGCTGTAAGGCTAGGGTCAGACTAATGCATTTTTCACGTTGTCCGTGAAAATGTGCGTTCGAAGAATGGACGTATTTTTTCCCGGAATACGCAATAGCGGTCATACTATGCGCAGTTTCATCCGTGATTTTGTACGGATCATCAATAAAACACTTCTTGCATCTGGACGTTATGTTGGCCGGACATTAGCAGCGTCTGATGTCTCCTAATCACGCACACACGCCGCTAGCGGACGCAGCGCACTCTGTACGTCAGTACTAGTGGTTTAACGTTCTCGAAAAATGCGTTCATTTTCCACTTGCGTTGAGCAGCCGGACTTTTGTGCGACCGTACTTCGTATATTGGGCGTCATTGCCGGCATCTGCTGCTAGTGCGGCCGTGATTAAGTGCGCCAGAACGCGCGTTCGCACTGCCTCAGTCTGACCCTAGCCTAAAAGGTGGGCCTTTGTGGGTGACTGACTGTGCATTCCTCTCAGATAACAAGATTCAAGGTGATGTAATAATATCTGCTATAGATGATTTTATCCTTTTTAATAGAAATCCTTAAAGAGATCATTTAGTTAAAAAGTAAACAATTCCTTTAGGAGACCCCTCATTTTTACACAATTGTCGTGTATTGTATGTTTTTACCTCCCAAA
>RXON01003944.1:0-31732 GCA_009667805.1 Leptobrachium leishanense | reverse complement strand
GCAGTGTGTGGATTCATATGCTGCATTAATTATACCGCAGAGAGGCGCTTCCCAGCAGAGTGTGGATTCATATGCTGCATTAATTATACCACAGGAAGTGCTTCCCAGCAGTGTGTGGATTCATATGCTGCATTAATTATACTGCAGGAGGTGCTTCCCAGCAGTGTGTGGATTCATATGCTGCATTAATTATACTGCAGAGAGGCGCTTCCCAGCAGTGTGTGGATTCAATGCTGCATTAATTATACTGCAGAGAGGCGCTTCCCAGCAGTGTGTGGATTCATATGCTACATTAATTATACCCAGAGAGGTGCTTCCCAGCAGTGTGTGGATTCATATGCTGCATTAATTATACTGCAGAGAGGTGCTTCCCAGCAGTGTGTGGATTCAAATGCTGCATTAATTATACTGCAGAGAGGCGCTTCCCAGCAGTGTGTGGATTCATATGCTGCATTAATTATACTGCAGAGAGGTGCTTCCCAGCAGTGTGTGGATTCATATGCTGTATTAATTATACCGCAGAGAGGCGCTTCCCAGCAGTGTGTGGATTCATATGCTGTATTAATTATACCGCAGAGAGGTGCTTCCCAGCAGTGAGTGGATTCATATGCTGTATTAATTATACCGCAGAGAGGTGCTTCCCAGCAGTGCGTGGATTCATATGCTGCATTAATTATACCGCAGAGAGGGTCTTCCCAGCAGTGTGTGGATTCATATGCTGCATTAAATATACTGCAGAGAGGCGCTTCCCAGCAGTGTGTGGAGGATTCATATGCTGCATTAATTATACCGCAGAGAGGCGCTTCCCAGCAGTGTGTGGATTCATATGCTGCATTAATTATACCGCAGAGAGGCGCTTCCCCGTAGTGTGTGGATTCATATGCTGCATTAATTATACCGCAGAGAGGCGCTTCCCAGCAGTGTGTGGATTCATATGCTGCATTAATTATACCGCAGAGAGACGCTTCCCAGCAGTGTGTGGATTCATATGCTGCATTAATTATACTGCAGAGAGGTGCTTCCCAGCAGTGTGTGGATTCATATGCTGCATTAATTATACTGCAGAGAGGTGCTTCCCAGCAGTGTGTGGATTCATATGCTGCATTAATTATACCGGCAGATAGGCGCTTCCAGCAGTGTGTGGATTCATATGCTGCATTAATTATACCGCAGAAAGGTGCTTCCCAGCAGTGTGCGGATTCATATGCTGCATTAATTATACTGCAGAGAGGTGCTTCCCAGCAGTGTGTGGATTCATATGCTGCATTAATTATACCGCAGATATGCGCTTTCCAGCAGTGTGTGGATTCATATGCTGCATTAATTATACCGCAGAAAGGTGCTTCCCAGCAGTGTGTGGATTCATATGCTGCATTAATTATACTGCAGAGAGGTGCTTCCCAGCAGTGTGTGGATTCATATGCTGCATTAATTATACTGCAGAGAGGTGCTTCCCAGCAGTGTGTGGATTCATATGCTGCATTAATTATACCGCAGAGAGGTGCTTCCCAGCAGTGTGTGGATTCATATGCTGCATTAATTATACCGCAGAGAGGCGCTTCCCAGCAGTGTGTGGATTCATATGCTGCATTAATTATACTGCAGAGAGGTGCTTCCCAGCAGTGTGTGGATTCATATGCTGCATTAATTATACTGCAGAGAGGCGCTTCCCAGCAGTGTGTGGATTCATATGCTGCATTAATTATACTGCAGAGAGGTACTTCCCAGCAGTATGTGGATTCATATGCTGCATTAATTATACTGCAGAGAGGTGCTTCCCAGCAGTGTGTGGCTTCATATGCTGCATTAATTATACTGCAGAGAGGCGCTTCCCAGCAGTGTGTGGATTCATATGCTGCATTAATTATACTGCAGAGAGACGCTTCCTAGCAGTGTGTGGATTCATATGCTGCATTGTTCTGTGGATTAGTTAGATTAAAAACAAAGAGGAAGGGTATGTAGAAGAGGATAAAAGTCTCGCTGACTGCCTCAATGAATATTTTTGTTCAGTCTTTGCAGAAGAAAAGAAGGAAAGGGAACTCAGTTAGGAGAGAACACTAAAGAGACATTTACATATGAGTTTACAGAGGAGGAGGTTCTAAAGCAGCTGTCTAAAGTAAAGACAAATAAGTCAATGGGGCCTGATGGGATCCATCCTAAATTATTAAAAGAGCTCAGTGATGTAATAGCAAAACCGTTAACAGATTTATTTAACCAATCCTTGTTAACAGGAGTCGTCCCAGAAGACTGGAATTTAGCAAATGTTGTGCCCATTTACAAGAAGGGTAGTAGGGAGGAATCGGGGAACTATAGGCCAGTTAGTCTTACGTCAGTAGTGGGGAAATTAATGGAAACCATGTTAAAGGAAAGGATTGTTCAACATCTAAAAACACATAGATTACAGGATCAGAAACAACATGGGTTTACCTCAGGGAGATCATGCCAAACTAATCTTATTGATTTTTTTGATTGGGTAACAAAAATAATAGACACAGGTGGTGCAGTAGACATTGCTTATTTAGATTTCAGTAAGGTTTCTGATACTGTTCCGCATAGAAGGCTTATCAATAAATTGCAATCTTTGAGCTTGGATTCCAATATTGTTGAATGGATTAGGCAGTGGCTGAGTGACAGGCAACAGAGGGTTGTGGTAAATGGAGTTTATTCGGCGCAAGGTCTTGTTACCAGTGGGGTACCTCAGGGGTCAGTACTTGGACCCATTCTTTTTAATATTTTTATTAGTGATATTGCAGAAGGTATTAATGGAAAAGTATGTCTTTTTGCTGATGACACAAAAATTTGCAACAGGGTTGACGTTCCTGGAGGGATCAGCCAAATGACAAATGATTTAGGTAAGCTAAAAAAATGGTCGGAGCTGTGGCAATTGAGTTTTAATGTGGATAAGTGCAAGATAATGCACCTGGGACGTAAAAACCCAAGGGCTGAATATAGAATATTTGATACAGTCCTAACCTCAACATATGAGGAAAGGGATTTAGGGGTTATTATTTCAGAGGATCTAAGGGTAAGTAGTCAATGTAATAGAGCAGCAGGAAATGCTGGCAGAATGCTTGGAAATGTTGGCAGAATGCTTGGTTGTGTAGGGAGAGGTATTAGCCGTAGGAAAAGGGAAGTGCTCATGTCACTGTACAGAGCACTGGGTGAGACCTCACTTGGAGTACTGTGTGCAGTACTGGAGACCGTATCTCCAGAAGGATATAGACATCTTAGAGAGAGTTCAGAGAAGGGCTACTAAAATGGTGTACGGCTTGAAGGAGAAAAGTTACCAGGAAAGGCTTAATGATCTTAACATGTACAGCTTGGAAAAAAGACGAGACAGAGGAGATATGATAGAAACATTTAAATACGTAAAGGGAATCCACAAGGTAGAGGAAGGGAGTATATTTAAAAGGAAACAAAGTAGCAAAACAAGAGGACATAGTCTTAGATTAGAGGGGCAAAGGTTTAAAAGTAACATCAGGAAGCATTATTTTACTGAGAGGGTGGTGGATACATGGAACAGTCTTCCAGTAGAAGTGGTAGAGGCCAAAACAGTAATTGAATTTAAGCAGGCATGGGATAGGCATAAGGCTATCCTAAACAAAAGATAAATCCAGGTAAAGTATCCATGTAATTGGGCGACTAGATGGGCCGAAAGGTTCTTATCTGCCGACATTTTTCTATGTTCCTATGTTTCTATGTTTCTATGGGTAAATCGTTTTGTTCATTTTTTTTTCCTTTCATACCATTTAAATATGATTAAATTAAGTTGTGCAATGCTTATTCATAAGAAAAAATGGATCTTTCATATACGATACGTCCGAAGGAACGAATCAGCAGAATTACTGTATTGACCGAAATATCAGAGCATTCGAAAATTTCCAATATCCCGAAATGAAAGTCGATCCGAAACGAAAATTTAAAAAGAAACGAACGAGCCGAAACGATACGGAAAAAGAAATCGGTGCACATCTCTAACAGCAATAGGTCTGAACACACACACCAATTGACTTATTGACTTGCTATGCATTGAATAGAGGGGAGTGGACCTTTATTGCGGACAGGAGCGTGTGTGTACACCCCCCCCCGGTCTGAAATGTGCGTGTGTGTGACTGATTCAGTGCTGAGCATGGGCAGCACTTTACAAGTAGCTGCTCACATGCAGGTAATGTTCTTTCACACATGCAGCCACAGATCCTGACACGGTATAGCAAACAAGTTGGGTGTATACAAATACTTAACTTATAAATGACAGGACAATCTTCCAGGAGACGGTTCAAGTTTCTTCTTTAAAGCCAAAAAGAAGTAACAATCGGAAGCTATATGTCATATGAGTCAAGTATGATGGATGAAAACTCACGAAATCTGAGAGGATGGAAGTGTCCTTGGAGTAGGTGCACTAGGCCTGGATGGATTCAGCTTCCATAGTTCACCAATGGGAGTCGTGGTGAATGTTTTTATGCCAGGAAATCCCCACAATGGTTGAAAATAAAAGGATATTTATTCTTAAAATCGAATTTATTAATGATTTGCCTTGTATTATTTTGTACATTGCCCCTGAGGAAGTCTGTTTTTTGCAGACGAAACGCGTCGGGCTTATGGGCATTTTATTCTATTTGTTTTAATAGATTCGATTTTAAGAATAAATATCCTTTTATTTTCGAAACCATTGTGGGGATTTCCTGGCATAAAAACATTCACCACGACTCCCATTGGTGAACTATGGAAGCTGAATCCATCATACTTGACTCATAGGACATATATCTACAGATCCTGACACACCTGCTCCTACACGGACCTCAATCAAGACCTGCAACCCCGAAGACGTGACACAGTGATTCCATGCCCGGATTAAGATCTCTATGGGCGGGAGCTGAATATTTTGGTGGCTTTTCTTTGTAATTTAATGAAATAAAAACATATCTTTTGTTATTTAATAGTGAAGATACAGGTATATCTAACCAGGCAGATACGGGTATATCTAACCAGGCAGATACGGGTATATGTAACCAGCAGATACGGGTATATCTAATCAGGCAGATACGGTATATCTAACCAGCAGATACGGGTATATCTAACAAGGCAGATACGGGTATGTAACCAGGCGGATACGGGTATATGTAACCAGGCAGATACGGGTATATCTAACCAGGCAGATACGGGTATATGTAACCAGGCAGATACGGGTATATGTAACCAGGCAGATACGGGTATATGTAACCAGGCAGATACGGGTATATCTAACCAGGCAGATACGGGTATATCTAACCAGGCAGATACGGGTATATCTAACCAGGCAGATACGGGTATATGTAACCAGGCGGATATGGGTATATGTAACCAGGCAGATACGGGTATATCTAACCAGGCAGATACGGGTATATCTAACCAGGCAGATACGGGTATATGTAACCAGGCAGATACGGGTATATGTAACCAGGCAGATACGGCTATATGTAACCAGCCAGATACGGGTATATGTAACCAGGCAGATACGGGTATATGTAACCAGGCAGACACGGGTATATCTAACCAGGCAGATACGGGTATATCTAACCAGGCAGATACGGGTATATGTAACCAGGCAGATACGGGTATATGTAACCAGGCAGATACGGCTATATGTAACCAGGCAGATACGGGTATATGTAACCAGGCAGATACGGGTATATGTAACCAGGCAGATACGGGTATATGTAACCAGGCAGATACGGGTATATGTAACCAGGCAGATACGGGTATATGTAACCAGGCAGATACGTGTATATCTAACCAGGCGGATACAGGTATATCTAACCAGGCAGATACGGGTATATCTAACCAGGTAGATACGGGTATATCTAACCAGGCAGATACGGGTATATCTAACCAGGCTGATACGGGTATATCTAACCAGGCAGATACGGGTATATCTAATCAGGCAGATACGGGTATATGTAACAAGGCAGATACGGGTATATCTAACCAGGCAGATACGGGTATATGTAACCAGGCAGATACAGGTATATCTAACCAGGCAGATACGGTATATCTAATCAGGCAGATACGGGTATATGTAACAAGGCAGATACGGTATATCTAACCAGGCAGATACGGGTATATCTAACCAGGCAGATACGGGTATATCTAACCAGGCAGATACGGCTATATCTAACCAGGCTGATACGGCTATATCTAACCAGGCAGATACGGGTATATGTAACCAGGCAGATACGGGTATATGTAACCAGGCGGATACGGCTATATCTAACCAGGCAGATACGGGTATATCTAATCAGGCAGATACGGGTATATGTAACCAGGCAGATACGGGTATATCTAACCAGACAGATACGGGTATATGTAACCAGGCAGATACGGGTATATCTAACCAGGCAGATACGGGTATATCTAACCAGGCAGATACGAGTATATCTAACCAGGCAGATACGGCTATATCTAACCAGGCAGATACAGGTATATTTAACCAGGCAGATACGGCTATATGTAACCAGGCAGATACGGGTATATCTAACCAGGCAGATACGGGTATATCTAACCAGGCAGATACGGCTATATGTAACCAGGCAGATACGGGTATATCTAACCAGGCAGATACGGCTATATGTAACCAGGCAGATACGGGTATATCTAACCAGGCAGATACGGCTATATCTAACCAGGCAGATACGGGTATATCTAACCAGGCAGATACGGGTATATCTAACCAGGCAGATACGGGTATATATAACCAGACAGATACGGGTATATCTAACCAGGCAGATACAGGTATATCTAACCAGGCAGATACGGGTATATCTAACCAGGCAGATACGGGTATATGTAACCAGGCAGATACGGGTATATCTAACCAGGCAGATACGGCTATATCTAACCAGGCAGATACGGCTATATCTAACCAGGCAGATACGGGTATATCTAACCAGCAGATACGGTAAATCTAACCAGGCAGATACGGGTATATATAACCAGACAGATACGGGTATATCTAACCAGGCAGATACGGGTATATCTAACCAGGCAGATACGGGTATATGTAACCAGGCAGATACGGGTATATGTAACCAGGCAGATACGGGATATCTAACCAGGCAGATACGGGTATATCTAACCAGGCAGATATTAACTAACCAGCAATACGGTATATCTAACCAGCAGATACAGGCTATATCTAACCAGACAGATACGGGTATATCTAACCAGGCTGATACGGGTATATCTAACCAGGCAGGCAGGCAATACGGGTATATCTAACCAGGCAGATACGGGTATATGTAACCAGGCAGATACGGGTATATCTAACCAGGCAGATACGGGTATATCTAACCAGCAGATACAGGTATATCTAACCAGACAGATACGGGTATATCTAACCAGGCAGATACGGCTATATCTAACCAGGCAGATACGGCTATATCTAACCAGGCAGATACGGCTATATCTAACCAGGCAGATACGGCTATATCTAACCAGGCAGATACGGGTATATCTAACCAGCAGATACAGGTATATCTAACCAGGCAGATACGGGTATATCTAACCAGGCAGATACGGGTATATATAACCAGACAGATACAGGTATATCTAACCAGGCAGATACGGGTAAATCTAACCAGGCAGATACGGGTATATATAACCAGACAGATACGGGTATATCTAACCAGGCAGATACGGGTATATCTAACCAGGCAGATACGGCTATATCTAACCAGGCAGATACAGGTATATTTAACCAGGCAGATACGGCTATATGTAACCAGGCAGATACGGGTATATCTAACCAGGCAGATACGGGTATATCTAACCAGGCAGATACGGCTATATGTAACCAGGCAGATACGGGTATATCTAACCAGGCAGATACGGCTATATGTAACCAGGCAGATACGGGTATATCTAACCAGGCAGATACGGCTATATCTAACCAGGCAGATACGGCTATATCTAACCAGGCAGATACGGCTATATCTAACCAGGCAGATACGGGTAAATCTAACCAGCAGATAACGGGTATATCTAACCAGGCAGATACGGGTATATCTAACCAGGCAGATACGGGTATATCTAACCAGGCAGATACGGGTATATGTAACCAGGCAGATACAGGTATATCTAACCAGGCAGATACGGGTATATCTAACCAGGCAGATACGGGTATATCTAACCAGGCAGATACGGGTATATCTAACCAGGCAGATACGGCTATATCTAACCAGGCAGATACGGCTATATCTAACCAGGCAGATACGGTATATCTAACCAGGCATATAATATCTAACCAGGCAGATACGGGTAAATCTAACCAGCAGATACGGGTATATATAACCAGACAGATACGGGTATATCTAACCAGGCAGATACGGGTATATATAACCAGGCAGATACGGGTATATGTAACCAGGCAGATACGGTATATGTAACCAGGCAGATACGGGTATATCTAACCAGGCAGATACGGTATATCTAACCAGGCAGATACGGGTATATCTAACCAGCAGATACAGGTATATCTAACCAGACAGATACGGGTATATCTAACCAGGCTGATACGGGTATATCTAACCAGGCAGATACGGGTATATCTAACCAGGCAGATACGGGTATATGTAACCAGGCAGATACGGGTATATCTAACCAGGCAGATACGGGTATATCTAACCAGCAGATACAGGTATATCTAACCAGACAGATACGGGTATATCTAACCAGCAGATACAGGTATATCTAACCAGCAGATACAGGTATATCTAACCAGACAGATACGGGTATATCTAACCAGGCTGATACGGGTATATCTAACCAGGCAGATACGGGTATATGTAACCAGGCAGATACGGTATATATGTAACCAGGCAGATACGGGTATATCTAACCAGGCAGATACGGGTATATGTAACCAGGCAGATACGGGTATATCTAACCAGGCAGATACGGGTATATCTAACAGGCAGATACGGGTATATCTAACCAGCAGATACAGGTATATCTAACCAGACAGATACGGGTATATGTACCAGGCAGATACGGGTATATTCTAACCAGGCAGATACGGGTATATCTAACCAGACAGATACGGGTATATCTAACCAGACAGATACGCGTATTATACTAACCAGCAGATACAGGTATATCTAACCAGACAGATACGGGTATATGTAACCAGGCAGATACGGGTATATCTAACCAGGCAGATACGGGTATATCTAACCAGCAGATACAGGTATATCTAACCAGACAGATACGGGTATATATCTAACCAGCAGATACAGGTATATCTAAACAGCAGATACAGGTATATCTAACCAGGCAGATACGGGTATATCTAACCAGCAGATACAGGTATAACTAACCAGCAGATACAGGTATATCTAACCAGACAGATACGGGTATATCTAACCAGGCTGATACGGGTATATCTAACCAGGCAGATACGGGTATATGTAACCAGGCAGATACGGGTATATGTAACCAGGCAGATACGGGTATTTCTAACCAGGCAGATACGGGTATATGTAACCAGGCAGATACGGGTATATCTAACCAGGCAGATACGGGTATATCTAACCAGGCAGATACGGGTATATCTAACCAGGCAGATACAGGTATATCTAACCAGACAGATACGGGTATATGTAACCAGGCAGATACGGGTATATCTAACCAGGCAGATACGGGTATATCTAACCAGGCAGATACGGCTATATCTAACCAGGCAGATACGGGTATATCTAACCAGGCAGATACGGCTATATCTAACCAGGCAGATACAGGTATATTTAACCAGGCAGATACGGCTATATGTAACCAGGCAGATACGGCTATATCTAACCAGGCAGATACGGCTATATCTAACCAGGCAGATACGGGTATATCTAACCAGGCAGATACGGGTATATATAACCAGACAGATACGGCTATATCTAACCAGGCAGATACGGGTATATCTAACCAGGCAGATACGGGTAAATCTAACCAGGCAGATACGGGTATATATAACCAGACAGATACGGGTATATCTAACCAGGCAGATACGGGTATATCTAACCAGGCAGATACGGCTATATCTAACCAGGCAGATACGGCTATATCTAACCAGGCAGATACGGGTATATCTAACCAGGCAGATACGGGTAAATCTAACCAGGCAGATACGGGTATATATAACCAGACAGATACGGGTATATCTAACCAGGCAGATACGGGTATATCTAACCAGGCAGATACGGGTATATGTAACCAGGCAGATACGGGTATATGTAACCAGGCAGATACGGGTATATCTAACCAGGCAGATACGGGTATATCTAACCAGGCAGATACGGGTATATCTAACCAGCAGATACAGGTATATCTAACCAGACAGATACGGGTATATCTAACCAGGCTGATACGGGTATATCTAACCAGGCAGATACGGGTATATCTAACCCGGCAGATACGGGTATATGTAACCAGGCAGATACGGGTATATGTAACCAGGCAGATACGGGTATATCTAACCAGGCAGATACGGGTATATCTAACCAGCAGATACAGGTATATCTAACCAGACAGATACGGGTATATCTAACCAGCAGATACAGGTATATCTAACCAGACAGATACGGGTATATCTAACCAGGCTGATACGGGTATATCTAACCAGGCAGATACGGCTATATCTAACCAGGCAGATACGGGTATATGTAACCAGGCAGATACGGGTATATCTAACCAGGCAGATACGGGTATATGTAACCAGGCAGATACGGGTATATCTAACCAGGCAGATACGGGTATATCTAACCAGGCAGATACGGGTATATCTAACCAGCAGATACAGGTATATCTAACCAGACAGATACGGGTATATGTAACCAGGCAGATACGGCTATATCTAACCAGGCAGATACGGGTATATCTAACCAGGCAGATACGGGTATATCTAACCAGGCAGATACGGGTATATCTAACCAGGCAGATACGGGTATATCTAACCAGACAGATACAGGTATATCTAACCAGACAGATACGGGTATATCTAACCAGACAGATACAGGTATATGTAACCAGGCAGATACGGGTATATGTAACCAGGCAGATACGGGTATATCTAACCAGGCAGATACGGGTATATGTAACCAGGCAGATACGGGTATATCTAACCAGGCAGATACGGGTATATCTAACCAGGCAGATACTGGTATATCTAACCAGGCAGATACGGGTATATGTAACCAGGCAGATACGGCTATATCTAACCAGGCAGATACGGCTATATCTAACCAGGCAGATACGGGTATATGTAACCAGCAGATACAGGTATATCTAACCAGGCAGATACGGGTATATCTAACCAGCAGATACAGGTATATCTAACCAGACAGATACGGGTATATCTAACCAGGCTGATACGGGTATATCTAACCAGCAGATACAGGTATATCTAACCAGACAGATACGGGTATATGTAACCAGGCAGATACGGCTATATCTAACCAGGCAGATACGGGTATATCTAACCAGGCAGATACGGGTATATCTAACCAGGCAGATACGGGTATATCTAACCAGGCAGATACGGGTATATCTAACCAGCAGATACAGGTATATCTAACCAGACAGATACGGGTATATCTAACCAGGCTGATACGGGTATATCTAACCAGGCAGATACGGGTATATCTAACCAGGCAGATACGGGTATATGTAACCAGGCAGATACGGGTATATCTAACCAGGCAGATACGGGTATATCTAACCAGGCAGATACGGCTATATCTAATCAGGCAGATACGGGTATATGTAACCAGGCAGATACGGGTATATGTAACCAGGCAGATACAGGTATATCTAACCAGGCAGATACGGGTATATCTAACCAGGCAGATACGGGTATATCTAACCAGGCAGATACGGGTATATCTAATCAGGCAGATACGGGTATATGTAACCAGGCAGATACGGGTATATGTAACCAGGCAGATACGGGTATATGTAACCAGGCAGATACGGGTATATGTAACCAGGCAGATACGGGTATATGTAACCAGGCAGATACGGGTATATGTAACCAGGCAGATACGGGTATATCTAACCAGGCAGATACGGGTATATCTAACCAGGCAGATACGGGTATATCTAATCAGGCAGATACGGGTATATGTAACCAGGCAGATACGGGTATATGTAACCAGGCAGATACGGGTATATGTAACCAGGCAGATACGGCTATATCTTACCAGGCAGATACGGGTATATGTAACCAGGCAGATACGGGTATATCTAACCAGGCAGATACTGTGTGATTAATTTTTCATTCAGATTTCAATCATTTAAAGAGTGTAATTTTTTTTCCCCATTTTATCATCCAAACCTTTCTGGTTATATATTCTATAGTGTAGGGATGGCGAACCTTTTTGAGCCCGAGTGCCCAAACTGGATCGCTGAACCAACTTATATGTCTCAAAGTGCCAACCCCACAATTAGACCTGAATTACGGATTTATTTTAGAAAAAACACTTCATACGACTGTCTGAACTTATTATGTTTTAAAACATTATGTTTTTTAAAAATAATACAGTAGATGAATATATTGCCCCCAGATCACACTTGGATATAATTAACCCCAGCTCACATTGATATAATTGGCCCAAGCTCACATTGATATAATTGCCCCAAGCTCACACACAGATATAATTGGTCCCAGCTCACATTGATATAATTGCCCTAAGCTCACACACAGATATAATTGGCCCCAGCTCACATTGATATAATTGCCCCAAGCTCACACACAGATATAATTGGCCCAAGCTCACATTTATATAATTGCCCCAAGCTCACACACAGATATAATTGGCCCAAGCTCACATTTATATAATTGCCCCAAGCTCAAACACAGATATAATTGGCCCCAGCTCACATTGATATAATTGCCCCAAGCTCACACACAGATATAATTGGCCCCAGCTCACATTGATATAATTGCCCCAAGCTCACACACAGATATAATTGGCCCCAGCTCACATTGATATAATTGCCCTAAGCTCACACACAGATATAATTGGTCCCAGCTCACATTGATATAATTGCCCTAAGCTCACACACAGATATAATTGGCCCCAGCTCACATTGATATAATTGCCCCAAGCTCACACACAGATATAATTGGCCCAAGCTCACATTTATATAATTGCCCCAAGCTCACACACAGATATAATTGGCCCAAGCTCACATTGATATAATTGCCCCAAGCTCAAACACAGATATATATTGGCCCCAGCTCACATTGATATAATTGCCCCAAGCTCACACACAGATATAATTGGCCCAAGCTCACACATTGATATAATTGCCCCAAGCTCACACACAGATATAATTGGCCCCAGCTCACATTGATATAATTGCCCTAAGCTCACACACAGATATATATTGGCCCCAGCTCACATTGATATAATTGCCCCAAGCTCACACACAGATATAATTGGCCCCAGCTCACATGATATAATTGCCCCAAGCTCAACACACAGATATAATTGGCCCAAGCTCACATTTATATAATTGCCCCAAGCTCAAACACAGATATAATTGGCCCCAGCTCACATTGATATAATTGCCCCAAGCTCACACACAGATATAATTGGCCCCAGCTCACATTGATATAATTGCCCCAAGCTCACACACACAGATATAATTGCCCCAGCTCACATTGATATAATTGCCCAAGCTCACACACAGATATAATTGGCCCCAGCTCACATTGATATAATTGCCCCAAGCTCACACACAGATATAATTGGCCCCAGCTCACATTGATATAATTGCCCCAAGCTCACACACAGATATAATTGGCCCCAGCTCACATTTATATAATTGCCCCAAGCTCACACACAGATATAATTGGCCCCAGCTCACATTTATATAATTGGCCCCAACTCACATTGATATAATTGCCCCAAGCTCACACACAGATATAATTGGCCCAAGCTCACATTGATATAATTGCCCCAAGCTCACACACAGATATAATTGGCCCCAGCTCACATTGATATAATTGCCCCAAGCTCACACACAGATATAATTGGCCCCAGCTCACATTGATATAATTGCCCCAAGCTCACACACAGATATAATTGGCCCCAGCTCACATTGATATAATTGCCCCAAGCTCACACACAGATATAATTGGCCCAAGCTCACATTGATATAATTGCCCCAAGCTCACACACAGATATAATTGGCCCCAGCTCACATTGATATAATTGCCCCAAGCTCACACACACAGATATAATTGGCCCAAGCTCACATTGATATAATTGCCCCCAAGCTCACACACAGATATAATTGGCCCCAGCTCACATTGATATAATTGCCCCAAGCTCACACACAGATATAATTGGCCCCCGCTCACATTGATATAATTGCCCCAAGCTCACACACAGATATAATTGGCCCCAGCTCACATTGATATAATTGCCCCAAGCTCACACACAGATATAATTGGCCCCAGCTCACATTGATATCATTGCCCCAAGCTCACACATTTATATAATTGCCCCAAGCTCACACACAGATATAATTGGCCCCAGCTCACATTGATATAATTGGCCCCAGCTCACATTTATATAATTGGCCCCAACTCACATTGATATAATTGCCCCAAGCTCACACACAGATATAATTGGCCCCAGCTCACATTGATATAATTGCCCCAAGCTCACACACAGATATAATTGGCCCAAGCTCACATTTATATAATTGCCCCAAGCTCACACACAGATATAATTGGCCCAAGCTCACATTTATATAATTGCCCCAAGCTCAAACACAGATATAATTGCCCCAGCTCACATGATATAATTGCCCCAAGCTCACACACAGTTATAATTGCCCCAGCTCACATTGATAATAATTGCCCCAAGCTCACACACAGATATAATTGGCCCCAGCTCACATTGATATAATTGCCCCAAGCTCACACATTGATATAATTGCCCCAAGCTCACACACAGATATAATTGGCCCCAGCTCACATTGATATAATTGCCCCAAGCTCACACACAGATTTAATTGGCCCCAGCTCACATTTATATAATTGTCCCAAGCTCACACACAGATATAATTGGCCCCAGCTCACATTTATATAATTGCCCCAAGCTCACACACAGATATAATTGGCCCCAGCTCACATTTATATAATTGGCCCCAGCTCACATTGATATAATTGCCCCAAGCTCACACACAGATATAATTGGCCCCCGCTCACATTGATATAATTGCCCCAAGCTCACACACAGATATAATGGCCCCAGCTCACATTGATATAATTGCCCCAAGCTCACACACAGATATAATTGGCCCCAGCTCACATTGATATCATTGCCCCAAGCTCACACACAGATATAATTACCCCAGCTCACATTTATATATTGCCCCAAGCTCACACATTTATATAATTGCCCCAAGCTCACACACAGATAAATTGGCCCCAGCTCACATTGATATAATTGCCCCAAGCTCACACACAGATATAATTGGCCCCAGCTCACATTTATATAATTGCCCCAAGCTCACACACAGATATAATTGGCCCCAGCTCACATTGATATAATTGCCCCAGCTCACACACAGATATAATTGGCCCCAGCTCACATTGATATAATTGCCCCAAGCTCACACACAGATATAATTGGCCCCAGCTCACATTGATATAATTGCCCCAAGCTCACACACAGATATAATTGGCCCCAGCTCACATTGATATAATTGCCCCAAGCTCACACACAGATATAATTGGCCCAAGCTCACATTTATATAATTGCCCCAAGCTCACACACAGATATAATTGGCCCCAGCTCACATTTATATAATTGCCCCAAGCTCACACACAGATATAATTGGCCCCAGCTCACATTTATATATTGCCCCAAGCTCACACACAGATATAATTGGCCCCAGCTCACATTTATATAATTGCCCAAGCTCACACACAGATATAATTGGCCCCAGCTCACATTGATATAATTGCCCCAAGCTCACACACAGATATAATTGGCCCCAGCTCACATGATATAATTGCCCCAAGCTCACACACAGATATAATTGGCCCCAGCTCACATTGATATAATTGCCCCAAGCTCACACACAGATATAATTGGCCCCAGCTCACATTGATATAATTGCCCCAAGCTCACACACAGATATAATTGGCCCAAGCTCACACATTTATATAATTGCCCAAGCTCACACACAGATAAATTGGCCCCAGCTCACATTGATATAATTGCCCCAAGCTCACACACAGATATAATTGGCCCCAGCTCACATTGATATAATTGCCCCAGCTCACACACAGATATAATTGGTCCCAGCTCACATTGATATAATTGCCCCAGCTCACACACAGATATAATTGGCCCCAGCTCACATTGATATAATTGCCCCCAAGCTCACACACAGATAAATTGGCCTCAGCTCACATTGATATAATTGCCCCAAGCTCACACACAGATATAATTGGCCCCAGCTCACATTGATATAATTGCCCCAAGCTCACACATTGATATAATTGCCCCAAGCTCACACACAGATATAATTGGCCCCAGCTCACATTGATATAATTGCCCCAAGCTCACACACAGATATAATTGGCCCCAGCTCACATTTATATAATTGTCCCAAGCTCACACACAGATATAATTGGCCCCAGCTCACATTTATATAATTGTCCCAAGCTCACACACAGATATAATTGGCCCCAGCTCACATTTATATAATTGCCCCAAGCTCACACACAGATATAATTGGCCCCAGCTCACATTTATATAATTGGCCCCAGCTCACATTGATATAATTGCCCCAAGCTCACACACAGATATAATTGGCCCCCGCTCACATTGATATAATTGCCCCAAGCTCACACACAGATATAATTGGCCCCAGCTCACATTGATATAATTGCCCCAAGCTCACACACAGATATAATTGGCCCCAGCTCACATTGATATCATTGCCCCAAGCTCACACACAGATATAATTAACCCCAGCTCACATTTATATATTGCCCCAAGCTCACACATTTATATAATTGCCCCAAGCTCACACACTGATATAATTGGCCCCAGCTCACATTGATATAATTGCCCCAAGCTCACACACAGATATAATTGGTCCCAGCTCACATTTATTAATTGCCCCAAGCTCACACACAGATATAATTGGCCCCAGCTCACATTGATATAATTGCCCCAAGCTCACACACAGATATAATTGGCCCCAGCTCACATTGATATAATTGCCCCAAGCTCACACACAGATATAATTGGCCCCAGCTCACATTGATATAATTGCCCCAAGCTCACACACAGATATAATTGGCCCCAGCTCACATTGATATAATTGCCCCAAGCTCACACACAGATATAATTGGCCCAAGCTCACATTTATATAATTGCCCCAAGCTCACACACAGATATAATTGGCCCCAGCTCACATTTATATAATTGCCCCAAGCTCACACACAGATATAATTGGTCCCAGCTCACATTTATATAATTGCCCCAAGCTCACACACAGATATAATTGGCCCCAGCTCACATTTATATAATTGCCCCAAGCTCACACACAGATATAATTGGCCCCAGCTCACATTGATATAATTGCCCCAAGCTCACACACAGATATAATTGGCCCCAGCTCACATTGATATAATTGCCCCAAGCTCACACACAGATATAATTGGCCCCAAGCTCACACATTTATATAATTGCCCCAAGCTCACACACAGATATAATTGGCCCCAGCTCACATTGATATAATTGCCCCAAGCTCACACACAGATATAATTGGCCCCAGCTCACATTGATATAATTGCCCCAAGCTCACACACAGATATAATTGGTCCCAGCTCACATTGATATAATTGCCCCAAGCTCACACACAGATATAATTGGTCCCAGCTCACATTGATATAATTGCCCCAAGCTCACACACAGATATAATTGGCCCCAGCTCACATTGATATAATTGCCCCAAGCTCACACACAGATATAATTGGCCCCAGCTCACATTGATATAATTGCCCCAAGCTCACACACAGATATAATTGGCCCCAGCTCACATTTATATGTTAGATTTTAATTTTCTGTATGATTATAAATGTCCTGTGATTGAAATACGTACCATATTTCAATAGGCATTAGTTTGAAAAGCCTGTTCTGTTAAAATGGATTGTGATTTCCCCCCTCCTTTTCTATGTGTAATTTCTGCATGAAGACAGTTGTTCCTTCTATAGGATATGGCCTGTAGCCGATTTCCTGTAGCCGATATCCTGTTATGTTCATTGAAGAAAAGTGGTATGTGGTATGTGAGCTACCTTCTCTTGGATACCATCTATTATTGACGTTGTATTGACAATGGTTATTGGACACAACCAAGGCGTTTCTTCTTTCTGTCGTACTTGAAGTGCTTGGGTTATGCAACTGATGACTTTGGGGTCCACTTCTTGTGAACATTGCTGCATGTATTGTTCCGGACTTAATGGCATGCGAGAGAGTACATCTGCATCGGCATTTCTCTTTCCTGGACGATACTTAATAGTGAAATTAAAATCAGCTATTTCTGCAACCCATCGATGGCCTGTTGCGTTCAATTTAGCTGTAGTGAGCACATACGTTAGTGGATTATTGTCTGTATACACTACAAAGGATGGACAGTAGTATCGGTAGTCCCGAAACCTATCACATATGGCCCACTTCATCGCTAGTAACTCTAATTTTCCTGAATGCATGTGATAGTTCTTCTCAGCAGGTGTGAGAGTCCTAGACCCGTAAGCAATTACTTTTAGCTTTTCTTCCTGCTCTTGGTACAACACGGCTCCTAGTCCTTCTTGTGAGGCATCACAGTGCAGAACAAAGGGTTTGCTGTAGTCAGGGTAACTCATAACTGGAGGATGCGTTAACACCTCAATTAGCCGGTTCAGCACTACCTGGTGGTGGTCAGTCCAGACTATAGACTGAGGGGAAGGTAGTTGACCTTTTAGTTTTGGTGATGGCTTCTTCTTCTTCTTGGGCAGGTTAGCCGGTGTTGATGTTGTGGTAGGTGTTGTATCCGCTGATAGTAATTCATATACGGGTTTTGCAATCCTGAAAAAATCTTGGACATAAGGGCGATAGTAAGAAATGAATCCTAATAGTTTCCTGAGTTCCCCAACAGTCTTTGGCTGGTTGTTCAATCACTCCCACAATTCCCATTCCCACCTTCTCTTTCTCACCCTCGTGCTGTTACTCTATTCAGGTGACATATCCCCTAACCCTGACCCCACAACACATCCAATACTTCCCTCTCATCCCATCTCCATCACACATAAATCACCTCCTGCAAGCCCAGCAACCTCATTCCCATAAACCCTCAGCGCCTGTCCTCTTTCTCCTGCGCCCTCTGGAACGCTCGCTCTGTGTGCAACAAACTCACAGTCGTCCATGACCTCTTCCTTTCAAACTCCTTCAACCTCCTAGCTTTAACTGAAACCTGGCTAACTCCCTCTGACACGGCCTCCGTTGCTGCTCTCTCACATGGCGGTCTACATTTGAGCCATACCCCCATCCCGGGTGAGAGAAATGGTGGCGGGGTCGGAATTCTGCTCTCTCCCACCTGCACCTACCAGCATCTCTCTCCACCTCCATCCCTCTCCTTCTCCTCCTTCGAGACACACTGCATCCGCCTGTTCTCTCCCCTGGCTCTCAGGGTGGCAGTCATCTACCGCCCACCGGACCAACCTCCCAGTTCTTTGACCACTTTGCTACCTGGCTTTCTCACTTCCTGTTTTCTAATCTTCCATGCCTAGTTCTCGGGGACTTCAACATTCCCATTGATGATCCTTCTGCCCCTGCTGCCTCCAAACTTCTTTCACTCACGTCCTCCCTTGGACTCACGCAATCCTCCCTCCGCGATGGTCACGCTATTGACCTTGTCTTTTCCAGCCTCTGCTCCATTTCTGAGTTCACATGTCGCCCTTTCACCATCTCTGACCACCACCTTTTCTCTTTCAACCTATCTGGACTTCCTAAACACCCTGCTCCCCCACCCCGCACACACACTCACAGAAATCTACATGCTGTGAATCCCCATCAATTCTCCAATCTACTTCACCACCTCCCTCACACCTCATCCTTCACCTGCCCTGATGCTGCCACTAACCACTACAACGCCATGTGACGGGATGGAAGTCCATCTGTGGTCCTGCTCTATCTAACCCCCTTGATGCCGTCAGGCCCGACTACCGAGTGGCACGGCACTCGGCGTCTCGAGCAGCCTGATCTACTGACCTCTTGATGGTTACGAGGATGGCTGCTGGGCTGGCCGTGATTCGGCAGTGGTTCCGTTGAAGCGGAGACCCGGGGTCGATTCGGTCCTCCGAATCGGGGTTGCCGCGGCGTTTCGATACGGCTTTCTGGCGTAGCGTTTCGGGCTTGGTAGCGCCGATTCGAGGCTCCGGATCGGGGTTGCGGCTGGAGTGGGAGTGGCGATTCGATCTCCCGAATCGGGGCCATAGAGTGGAGTTGTAGCGGCGATTCGGGCTTCTTTGTTGGGGTAGCGGAGCGCCGATTCGAGGCTACCGAATCGGGGGGGGGGTGAGTCGAGATGCTGTGCCACCTTGGGGATCTCGTTCCTTGGGTGAGTGGTGATACAGGAGACCGCTGAGTGCCTCCTGCAGAAATGTGACTAAGCCCTGAAATAAATCACCAGACGCGGCTGTATGCTTTAAAACAGGAAACTCAGTTGAACTGATTTATTTGGATTTTGGGGACATGCATTTATCCAAAACACACACACTGGATTTGGTGACCCTGCCCGCCCCCATGGGTCTGGTTGGCCGGTTTCAAGCCTCCTGCAGGCTTCACTTCAGTCCGTGGATGTGGCTCCGATTCGGGTTGGCCGGTTTCGAGTCGGAGGCGGTGCCGATTCGATATTGCGTTTCCGCCGGACGCATCGAATCGGACATGTTACGATTCGGCCGCTCCGAACCGTATCTGGGTCCCCTCCATTTTGGCTCTGGAATTCCTTTGTTCTTTGCAGAACCACGCGGGGCTGGGCAATGGCGACGGGGAAAAACGCATACAAACGGTTTCTTACATAACATTACATTCACACCATACAGGATACATTTTTAATACACCACACTAATAAAACCACATGTAGCAATAATAAAAATGTTCATACAATTCAATACGCACAACCGAAAGATACAGAGTAAAAATGGTCTTTAAACTTGTCTTTAAGCTGAGGCGAGCCCGATGTCAGCTCCGTGACACACCACACTTATCTCTGCTTTAGACACTCTTGCTCCTCTTCGACTCTGTAAGGCCCCACACCGCCAGCTTCAGCCCTGGCACACCCTCCAGACTCGCTACCTGCAAAGATGCTCCCGCACTGCAGAGCGTGCCTGGAGGAAATCCCGCTCTGAAGCTGATTTTGTTCACTTCAAGTTTATTCTCCGGTCATACACCTCTGCCCTCCACTTGGCCAAACAATCCTTCTTCTCATCTCTTATATCTACGCTGTCCTCTAACCCTAAACGGCTCTGGTCCACCTTCAACACCCTCCTCTACCCACCTGCACCTCCCCCACAGCTGCCTTCAGCGCTCAAGACCTGGCAGACTACTTCCTCAGTAAAACTCTAAATATCAGACGCAACATCCCAACACAAGATAGTTATCTGCCACCTCCACTCCCAGAAGCCCCCTCTGCCACCTCCACTCCCAGAACCCCCTTCTGCCACCCTCTGCCGCTCCCTCCCAGCCAGGGCCGTAGGGAGGGTGAGGCCAGTGAGGCACTCGCCTCAGGCACAGTTACAATGGGGCGCAGGGGCAGTCAGAAAGAAAATCACCTCTCTGACTGCCGGAGAGGAGCCGAGCGCAGGGGAGACTTGGGGCTGCTGCATGATTCACTCGCTGAGAGCAGCGAGATGGGAGATGTGCAGGAGGATGGGAAGGAGCCGGCAGAAGGTGTCTCGCTCAGCTGCTGAGCGAGGCCCCTTCCGGCTGCGCCTCCCATCCTCCTGCAAGACTTCCTGTCCCCACACCACAGGGAAGGGAGGGAGCAGGAAGAGAAGAGAGCAGAGCACTGCAGCCAGGGGGACACCTCTTAGGTAAGATCACCCCCAGCTGCTCTCCCCTCAAACAGCCCCCTCTCCTGTATCTCCCCCTCATTAGCTTTACCTCCACAGCTCTCTACCCCCTATAAGATCTATATCCCCTCTTTAGCATCTTTCCCCCAGCTCTCTATGCCCCAGACCCCCAAGCTCTACCCCCACATCTCTACCCCCCAGCTCTCTGCCCCAGCCCCCCCAGCTCTCTACTTCCACATATCTACCCCCAGCCCCCCACATCTCTACCCCATCTCTACCCCAGCCCTGCCAGCTCTTTACCCCATCTCTATCCCAGCCCCCCCAGATCTTTACCCCCACATCTCTACCCCAGCCCTCTACCCCAGCCCCCCAGATCTCCACTTCCACATATCCGCCCCCAGCTCTCTACCCCTCAGCCCTCTAACCCCATCTCTACCCCAGCCCCCCAGATCTTTACCCCACATCTCTACCCCCAGCTCTCTGCCCCCAGCCCCCCAGCTCTCTACTTCCACATATCTACCCCCAGCCCCCCACATCTCTACCCCATCTCTACCCCAGCCCTCCCAGCTCTTTACCCCCACATCTCTACCCCAGCCCTCTACCCCAGCCCCCCAGATCTCCACTTCCACATATCCACCCCCAGCTCTCTACCCCTCAGCCCCCCAAATCTCTACTTCCACATATCTACCCCAACCCCCCACATCTCTACCCACCAGCTCCCCCTATAAGCTCCTCCCCTCTCCTATTTAAAATAAATTACTGATTTGACATAAAATCTGATTATTTTTTTTCTGCATCCGCCGCCATGTACCCCCCCCCCCCCGCATCACAAGGCACACAGGGAAGGGGACCCGGAAGCAGTGTGCTACAATCGGCTGCGGACACAGCGGGAGAACATCGAGGGAACGCAGGGACAAGGTATGTACAATCCCGAGTGTGGCTCTGGGTTACTGCTTTTGGTACTGAAAATTAACCCCGAGCCACACTCGTGATTACTGCCAGGGAGGTTAATATACATATAATAATGCTCCTCTCATTGAATAAAGCACAACACTCTCATGTTCAATACGCAATCTACAACGCTCTCATGTTCAATACGCAATCTACAACGCTCTCATGTTCAATACGCAATCCACAACGCTCTCTAGGGATGTGCATTTCGGGTTTCGGAATTTCAGAATTTTCACAAAATTTCCCGATTCGTGTTTTCGGATGCGACCGATTTTCCGAAAATTTTTAGATCCGAAAATGGCAGATCCGAAAAGTTTTCCGAGCCGAAACTAAATATTTTCGGAATTTTCGAATGGACTTGAAATGTGTCAAATCGAAATTTATTTTCGCTCTATTCATGATTTCGGTTCTATTTCGGTAATTCTGGACATCGTATATTTAACTATTATCGGTTATATCGCTGATTCTGTAAATTTTGTATTTGTAAATGCGTATCACTTGTTTTTGTTTCCAATGATCCGATAATTCTATCGATACGATAATTCCTTCGCAATCGGGTCGGATCCGATTCGTCCACGGGTCGCGCATGCGCGCGCGGATGTCGTAACTTTATTGAGCCAGTTTTTTGACAACTTTTTGGACAGGCCAAAAAATATTGTTTTTATTATTCAATTCATCATGGCTGCAAGAGACGAGTGCCATTCGGACACCTCCTCATCTTCTTGCACCCATGAGACACCACCCAGGAAGAAGCGGGCCAGCAACATGGCATTTGAGGAGATGCTCGAGCTGGTCCGGATCTTTGACAGACGAGATTACGACTGCTGTAAGGGCCCTTACGGCAGAAAGAATAACGCAAGAAAGGACCGTATCCTCGATAAGGTTCGCACCACCATCCTGGAGCTGTTTGGGAAGGACCGGACGAAGGACCAGCTCCGAAAACGCTGGTCCGACCTCAAGGTACGCGAGGAGGAGCAGCTGAGGCACATCCGGCGCTTCATAGCCAAACGTAAGTGTCATGTTATATGTAAAGCGCTGCGCAAACTGTTGGCGCTATATAAATCCTGTATAATAATAATAATGTGCTTGCATGTGCTAATGTGCACAGAAATACGTTGATTTATCTAGTCCTTTTCATGCAATGTGATTGTGTATAGCTTTGCGTTTTCACGACTCGTCATACATGCATTTTTGCCATAGCTCTTCCTTTTTGTGATTTTACGTATTCGTGAAAATTGTGACATTTGATGTATGTAGATGAAGTTACAATGCTGGATTTCTTTTGGCACTGTGTGTACTGTAGTGTGCTGGGGGGGCGGGTTGTTGTGATGAGTGATGCATACGAGATGACCCGCAGCTTGCCCAATATTGGCTCCCACCTGCGCATCAACAAAAATCTCTGCGTCTCTGCTAAGTGGTAGGATGGGACATGTAGTTCTTCTGAAAGTGCATCCAAACAGAGCCGCGTTCAATACGTCCTCAGCAGCTGCTGAATTGTTGCAGCGCAGCAATTCAGTTTGCTGCAGCAGTGTCATTATTGAACGCTTTAGATGCAAATTTCAAAACAAAATGGCGGATTTCTGTTGTTTCTGCAATATCCACAGTATTATTCGCAGAAACTGAAAGTGAAACTGAGGCTGAGGCATCTATAAAATAACTAAAAGCAGTCGCACAATGTTTTGTACGCACACAACACAAATAATAGTTTTTATTGAATAAACGTAATGTTTACTTCTGAAAAAAATATATAATGAACGGTAATATATGTCTATGTGCAGGGGAAATAAATAAATATTTTGTGACTTTAGACCTATGAGATGGGAGTAGTGGTGGGTCAAGCTGGTAGTGCTAGTGGGTAGTGGAGGGTGTCGCAATACTTTCGGCAATATATGTATAGATATACCATTTTTTCCAGTCTGCATTATTTACGTGTTATTTTTGGATTTGGCAGAAGACAGGAAGAAGGCAAAGCAGCATCTGCCCCGGCGGGCACCAGTGCCCAGTGGAGGAGGAGGAGGAGCCACGGGCGACCACCAGCGCTGGTATATACTGTTTTATTTTGCAACGACTTTTCGTCAAAAACAGAAACATTTTTTGTTTACTGTATTTTAATTAATTTTTTTATGTATAGCACAAGAGGAGCAGGAGGAAGAGGAGGAGCAGGAGAGGAGCAGGAGGAGGAAGAGGAGGAGCAGGGCGATGTTGGAGAGAGGAGCCGGAGCCGCAGCAGGAGGCCGCGAGTCCAGGTTTTTTTTTTTACTGTTGTATTTTGCATCGACTTTTGTTCAAAAATAAATCAGTTTTGTTGTTTACTGTATTTTTTTATTTCTTTAATTTCTTAGATATAGCACCGGATGAGATGGTGGTGGAGGAGGAGGAGTCGGAGGAGGAGTCGGAGCCTCAGGAGGCCGCCAGCACTGGTATATACTACTGTTATATTTTTTCAAGACTTTCAGTCAAAAATAGAAACCTGCTTTACTTACTGTATTTTCCTTCTTTCATTTATTGGATATATAGAAGGAGAAGCCAGACCGGACACATCATCCAGCATTAGGCAAATTAACCGGATGGCGATCGGCGCGCTACGCCTGGCTGTTACAACTATTGATTCCATCCAGGAACTGCTCCAGGAATTGCGGGAGCATATAAGCAATAGGGATGTGCGTTTCGGGTTTCGGAATTTCGGAATTTTCACGAAATTTCCCGATTCATGTTTTCGGATGTGGCCGATTTTCCGAAAATTTTTAGATCCAAAAATGGCAGATCCGAAAAGTTTTCCGAGCCGAAACGAAATATTTTCGGAATTTTCGAATGTACTTGAAATGTGTCAAATCGAAATTTATTGCTTTGAAACGAGGAGAACAGACGTTCCGAAAAAACGAAAATTTCCGAAAAGTCGATACAAAAAACGAGCTAAGTGACACGAAAATACGAAAAATGGTCGAAATTCCGAAAAAAATGTACACGGAAAACGAGTCGAGCCGAACCGAATCGAAACAGAAATCGGTCGAAACGAGCCGAATCGAAAAGTTTAAAAATCCGAAAAATCGAATCGAATCGAACCGAAAAAAAAAATCGGTGCACAAGCCTAATAAGCAATGCCGCTGACATCCTGGAGCGGCAGTGAGACCAGCCTCCTCCCGAAATGTAACCGGAATCTGCAGGTTCACTCAAGACGAGGCCGGACCAGACACGAGCAAGGATTGTCTGAACACGAGTCTCTTCAGGAAAGGCAAACTTTATTGTGATATCACAACAGATGCTCAAACAGGATTCAATCGCAAAGAATGAGCAGCGATTTTCACAGTGACATGAGATTTTATACCTCAAAATACATGATTAGGTACATTCCAATTAGCCCACCTCCCGGTTACGCTATCCCACCCCACGTGGGTTAGTACCTCCCTTTGACTAATACATAAGACATTTCATTAATTTGGCTGTAAATTGGCAAACTTCATGTTAGTTTCAGTGAATCATAATTAGTTGTTCCCACTGTTCCGGGCTGCGCCCCGTTCCCTAGCGTCTTCACTCATTTGTTACAAAAGGCACCTGGTCTGATCTCTATACTCCTTTGTATTTCTGTGGGCCCCAACGACCTTGATGTATCATTTCTCTGTGTCGAAAACAGCAGAGACCTTTCTCAGCGCTTTGATTGTTTTTCTTCCAATCTCAGCACATTCCTAAGTTTCTATGTATGCCTGCTTCTAATTTCAGCTAAAAACTGCCTAATACACAATCACATTGCATGAAAAAAGGACTAGATAAATCAACGTATTTCTGTGCACATTAGCACATGCAAGCACATTATTATTATTATACAGGATTTATATAGCGCTAACAGTTTGCGCAGCGCTTTACAATATAACATGACACTTACGTTTGGCTATGACACGACGGATGTGCCTCAGCTGCTCCTGCTCACGTGCCTTGAGGTCGAACCAGCGTTTGGAGCTGGTCCTTCGTCCGGTCCTTCCCGAACAGCTCCAGGATGGTGGTGCGTAGCTTGTCAAGGATACGATCCTTGTGGGTGTTATTCTTCCTGCCGTAAGGGCCCTTACGGCAGTCATAATCTTTGTAATCAAAGATGCGGACCAGCTCCAACATCTCCTCAAATGCCAGTAATTATCTCAAGTGAACCAATATTCTGAACAAGATGTTCGCCTGGCTTACAATGGCGGCCATATTCCAGTCTATTTCCACTACACTATGTTTGTTTGTGTTGTTTGTGCCCCTGTTGGGCAGTTTGCCATCCTTGGCATGTTCCCTTCCCCATGTTGTAAATAAATGTTCTATTTTTCTATTTTTCCTGTTTGTGTGCGTTGCTTTTCCTTACTTAATAAGTTAATATGTATTGCTTGGTTTCCACACTGTTAAAATTATATGTACATAAATTTATTGACATTTCTATGGACCCTTTGTCATAAATTTGTCAACATATTTGTGGCCATGAATGTGACTGTGCACATTCTACACTGCCTGCCTGGCCAAAAAATGTCACACACTAACACAACCTTGTTGTACTGCCTTGAGATTTGATTACCGACGTGGCATGGTTTTGTTAAGCTTAGGTGATGTCACAACAACACGGATTTTTGTCCACAGTCACATTCATTGTATAACCAAGAATTTATCAAAAAATATTGATGGCAGCACTGCGTGAAGTCTTCTCCGACACAACCCAAAGATCCTTAGTGCGGCTCAGGTCTAGTTTATTTGTCCCTGTTTGCAGCTTCACGCAACACCTCCTCCCAGTTATGAGCTCTCTCCCACCGCTGCCCGCTAAGACGCTGCCCGCCAACATGGTCACGTCTTTGCAGGAAGACAACAGCGTTGGGGAACGGCAGCTGCCGACAGTCCCAAGACCTCGTCACAATGACGTCAGTTCTGGAGTTAACCCCTAACTGCGACCAATGGTGCAGATAGGGGGTTCATTGGAACCCTCTATCTCCCGATCCGCAGCAGCTATCGGTTGGTTAATGTTTGGTATCTTTGGATCGACCAGAGCATGGCCTTTCCAACAATACCAAACATGACAATGTTAAAAATTAGAAAAAATTAAAATATAAAAAAAAATAAACAGGTTTTTTGTTTTGTTTTGTTAATGCAGCAATATTGTTTCCATTTCAATTATAATGTGAACAATGATGCTGCACTAATTTTCACCCAAAAAAATATAACAAGTCCCCATTTCAATTTTTTTTAACAAACGCAACTCATAAAATATAACCGCAAACACTCGCATGTTAAAATGTGAAAAAAACACTTTACACCTTGTAAAACAAACATTGAAAATTCTAATTTTATTGCATTTTTTGTTATAATATACAGACAGGACATGACGCATACATATGATAATGATATATTATGAATCATCTGCCGAGTCTGCCGGAAAGAACGATATAACATGTCTGGGTCATATTATAAAATAAGGCTTCAAAACGCGTTTAAACAAGAGGAGCGAAACTGTTAAAATTTTTTGTCTGTTTTAAATCATTTTATTTTATTATTTTTTTTCATTTCAGATCATTTTGATCAACTATTTTTCTGTTTTAAAACCTTTTGTTCTGGTTTTTATTTTTAAAGTCAGACCCTTCGGGTCAGTTTAGCGTTTTTTTAAATCGTTTTGTTCTTTTTTTTTTGTTCCTTGGCTTTCATACCATTTTTTAATGTGATTAAATAAAGTTGTGAAATGTATATTCATAAGAAAAAAAAGGATCTTTATTTAATTAAAAAAAACACGATAGAATCGCCAGAATTATCGTATCAACAGAATGAATTATCGGATCCGAAAAACAAACCAAAAATTTATTATAAAAAAATATATAAAGTATAAAAAAGTAAACCATAGTAGTTTACATCAAAACGAATAGAGTTAGACACTTTGAAACGAGGAGAACAGACGTTCCGAAAAAAACGAAAATTTCCGAAATCACGAAAAGTCGATACAAAAAACGAGCAAAGTGACACGAAAATACTAAAAATGGTCGATATTCCGAAAAAAAATGTACACGAAAAACGAGTTGAGCCGAACCGAAACAGAAATCGGTCGAAACGAGCCGAATCGAAAAGTTTAAACATCCGAACGAATCGAACCGAATCGAACCGAAAAAAAATCGGTGCACAAGCCTAACGCTCTCATGTTCAATACGCAATCCACAACACTCTCATGTTCAATACGCAATCCACAACGCTCTCATGTTCAATACGCAATCCACAACACTCTCATGTTCAATACGCAATCCACAACGCTCTCATGTTCACAACGCAATCCACAACACTCTCATGTTCAATACGCAATCCACAACGCTCTCATGTTCAATACGCAATCCACAACGCTCTCATGTTCAATACGCAATCCACAACACTCTCATGTTCAATACGCAATCCACAACGCTCTCATGTTCAATACGCAATCCACAACGCTCTCATGTTCACAACGCAATCCACAACGCTCTCATGTTCAATACGCAATCCACAACGCTCTCATGTTCACAACCCAATCGATAACACATTACTGTGGAGCTCTGTGATACGCTCATACACACTGCACATTGCTGCGAGTTTTATTGCTGTGGTGCTCTGATACACTATTACACACACGGTCCTCTAAAACATCTGGGAATAGCTTGGTCTCTGGCCTTGTGGGGCCTCATAACTGAGCTTCGCCTAAGGCCTCACCAATCTGGAGCCGCCTCTGCTGACTAACACAGGGGAGACTAACGTTATTTATTATTATTAATTTTCTTATTTACTATCTATTTTCCTCTAAATAACCTCTAAAAATATTGTGTGTGGGGGGGCACAATTTTCTATTCTTGCCTCGGGTGCAAAAGGAGCTAGCTACGGCTCTTCTCCCAGCCACTGAGGAGGAAGTAAATTCCTTATTGTCCTCCTCACATCTCACCACGTGCCCGCTCGACCCCATTCCCTCACATCTAATTCCTCCCCTCTCCTCCTCCCTCACCCCTGCTCTCACACACATCTTCAACCTATCTCTCTCCACTGGCTCCTTCCCATCCGCCTTCAAACATACGCTAGTTACCCCTTTACTAAAGAAACCATCCCTCGATCCCAACTCTCCATCCAACTACCGCCCTGTGTCCCTGCTTCCCTTCACATCAAAGCTCTTAGAAAAACTAGTCTTCAACCGCCTCTCTCTTCCTGTCCTCCAATTCCCTACTTGACCCCTGCAATCTGGCTTCCGTCCCTACACTCAACTGAAACTGCCTCACCCAAAGTCACCAACGACCTCCTAACTGCTAAAAAACACGGCCACTATTCTATTCTCATCCTGCTTGACCTCTCAGCTGCTTTTTGACACTGTTGACCACCCCCTCCTTCTACTGACCCTCCAACTCTCTGGGTCTCGGTGACACTGCACTTGCTTGGGTTGACTCCTATTTATCCAACAGGTCCTTCTGTGTGTCCTTTGCTGGTAACTCTTCCTCTTCATTGCCTCTATCTGTTGGTGTACCTCAAGGCTCTGTCCTTGGTCCTTTGCTCTTTTCCATCTACACCTCCTCCCTGGGCAAAATCATTAATAGCTTTGGCTTAATTACCACCTCTACGCTGATGACACTCAGATCTACCTCTCTAACCCCTGATCTTCTTCCCCTGTCCTCTCAAAGTCAGTGACTGTTTATCTGGCATCTCCTCCTGGATGCCTCCCACCACCTAAAGATCAACATGTCAAAGACTGAACTCCTACTTATTGGCAGTGAAATACGGTGCATGTTTGTTGGCAGTGAAATACGGTGTCTGTTTGGTGGCAGTGAAATAGGGTGCCTGTTCGGCTTCAGTGAAATACGTTCACTGTTTGGCTTCAGTGAAATACGGTGCCTGTTTGATGGCAGTGAAATAGGGTGCCTGTTCGGCTTCAGTGAAATACGGTGCCTGATTGGCGGCAGTGAAATACGTTGACTGTTTGGTGGCAGTGAAATCCTCTGCCTGTTCGGCGGCAGTGAAATACGGTGCCTGTTCGGCGGAAGTGAAAAACGGTGCCTGTTTGGTGGCAGTGAATTACTTTGCCTGTTTGGCGCAGTGAATACGGTGCCTGTTCGGCGGCAGTGACATACGGTGCTGTTTGGCGGCAGTGAAATAACGGTGCCTGTTTGGTTTTTGAGGCAGTGAAATACGGTGCCTGTTTGGCGCAGTGAAATACGGTGCCTGTTTGGCGGCAGTGAAAATACGGTGCCTGTTTGGTGGCAGTGAAATACGGTGGGTCTGTTTGGCGGCAGTGAAATACGGTGCCTGTTCGGCGGCAGTGAAATACGGTGCCTGTTTTGGTGCAGTGAAAACGGTGCCATGTTTGGCTTCAAGTGAAATACGTTGCCTGTTTGGTGGCAGTGAAATACTTTGCCTGTTCGGCGGCAGTGAAAATACGGTGCATGTTTGGCCGTCAGTGAAAATACGGTGTCCTGTTTGGTGCGTTTTGAAATACTTTGCCTGTTTGGCGGCAGTGAAATACGGTGGCATGTTTGGTTCAGTGAAATACGTTGCCTGTTTGGCGGCAGTGAAATACGGTGGTCTGTTTCGTGCCGTTCGCAGTGAAATACGGTGCATGTTTGGCTTCAGTGAAATACGTTGCCTGTTTGGTGGCAGTGAAATACGTTGCCTGTTTGGTGGCAGTGAATATACTTTGCCTGTTCGGCGGCAGTGAAATACGGTGCATGT